>JAUCMU010000151.1:7555462-7572848 GCA_032275025.1 Enteromius treurensis
TAATCACTCATTCTTTGTAGATTCATCTTTCAGAAGGGCATATAAAACAAATTAACTCTCACAGGATACAGCATCTTCTTCACATAATGTCATCCACACGGAAATTGTACTGTTTGGGGGCGGGGCAAGTTGTTCGCGACATAGAACGTTGGGCGGACATTATGCAAAATATGTTACCCAGTGACGTGGCTGGGTAACCGAGAAAAGATTCAAATTGCTGACGACTCGTTTAGGCGAATGTGAGCCGGCTTTTTTTTTTATGATAGACAATAACTTTATTAATCGTGCACTGTCAGCGTCACATCTTTGCAGATAGTTTATGTTCACATACAGCTACATGACACACTGCATAAACAATAATTTTTGAAAAAGCATAATAGGGACACTTTAAACTGAATGTCTAACATTAAGTCATTTTTGCATTGTGTTTTTAATTAGTTTGGTTTTTTGGTTCGTATTCATCATCCTGTCTTATCAAAATGCTTGCTGTAGATGTGAAAACGCGGAAAATCGGTCCAATTTTCTTTTTATGACAGACGAAGGTTTCGGAGGCAGTGTGTAAACCTGATTGACACAATGTTAGATCATATTTATTTTTAATGTGTGAAAAATTTGGATTTGTGCATAAACCTTTAATGCAAATAGGCTTAAAGGACAAGTCATTCTGAGAAGATAAATTATGTTCACCATCTGTATTCAAACCTACAGAAAAAGCCCAGAGGTGACTTATGACCTCCCACACTGGGAGCGCACAGGTGCGTCTGTTGTCATTTATTTACTCTTTTGCATTTCCACCTACATGAATTATTAATTGTGCGTGAATGTGTGCTTCAGTGTGGTGGAAGAGTATGAAACAGTTGCTGCCCTCTAAGCTGGATGGAGAAGACTGTGTCCGTTACAGTTCCACTGCACAAGTGGACCACCAGAGACCCCGGGTGGAGCCTGCAGGTACACATACAAACAAACGGTTCAAATTAGCTTTATGTTCTCCAGCAAATTCTCAAACAATGTATTTTCTATAGAATACGCCCAACCTCTTGTTACCGGTACAATGACCTCCCTTGGACAAAGGTCGACATTTAAACCCGAAGAAGCCGATGCCCCTGAGTATGATGCTCCTATTCCCCCTGAACATTACCACGCTTATGCTGAGCCCCTTCCTGCATCTGGCACGGAATATGCCACGCCCATCATGATTGACAGGGCTAACCACCTATCAGGAGGCACTTTACCATTCAGGGGCCGTGGTTTAGTAGCTCGGACAGACAGCAGCCAATCAGCAAGCTCAGCCTACGACACACCCAAGAGCACATCTGATCAAGCCGTACCCACCGAGGGACAGTTGTACCAAGTGCCACAGAACTCCCATAATGCACAGTGTGAGAAAAAAGACTGACCCATCACAGAAGAGCGGACCCTTTTGGAAGCCCATGGCTGAACTCTACCTTTCCCAGAAATCTGCAGATCAGATCAGCACGTGCCGTCTCAAATTGTACGCCGCGCAAGTCCTATCACTGAAATAACACACAGGAATGTCAGGAGAGAGAGAACAGCAGATATCTCGTTACACTACTGTGTTTTTGTGTGTTCGTACGTCTAAATGTTGGTGTACGAGTGCATATGTGACTGTGCTCTGCTATCAAACTGTGAGTCCTTAGATATCTGTGCATTTTTCTGAGAGCGGAGATGTATTGTCTTGATCGCTCATTGTAAGGCACATTTTTCCCTTTAGGCAAAGATATTTTCAACAAACCACCCTCACGCAGAATAACAAATGATCACATTTCAAATGAATAGACAAACACTCTCATAACACTGTGATTCACTGTCATTTTGCACTATTGTATTGAATTCTGCTGTTACATAGGTGCCTTCTTTGTGACATAGCAACACAGGCCTGTGCTGGTTTCTCTAGTTCTGTTACAAAACCTGGTGAGTAAACTTGCTAGCTATACTGCCTACATACACCTGCCTTAACAATACAGCATCCTAACTTATGGGGGGGTTGACTTTCTTAGCCAGAGATAAAATATTTGCAGTCTGGTTACTTTTTGATAGATTCAGGGGCCTGCGATTGATCTATCATTACGATATCATGTGCCCGTTTCAGTTTTTTTTTTCATTCAACTCACAAATGCAGCCAAAATATAATTATAGAACTCTGAAAATTGTATCTTCAACAAAACATCAAGTCACACATGAGAACATCAGTCATCTGGATGACAGCTCATCATTGGCTTGTAATATGATATAAACCATGACAACAGTCAAGATAGTCTTTCTGTGTAAACGAGGTACTCTGTTGTTGAAACAATGTACTTGTACTGGAAAAAAACAAAAATCAAAAATACAGTTTGATGTCATTTTATAAGATTTATATATATATAAAAATATCAATAATTTTTTCCCCTGTTGAATCGATGCAGTGTATCATTAGTCGCTGCCTAAAGCTTGAATATAAAACTTGTGTCTTGATTTTTGAATGATTTCACAAAAAAATCTTTGTGTTTGATGACCAGACTCCCAGGGATGCCCAGTCTTTCCTCTGAATAACCAAAGTTAGCCAAAGTATGAGACCTCGTCTTTATAAATCACTTTAGATTTGAACATTTTACATTGTAAGCAAAATCATTGGTTTTACATATTTAACTAGTTAGTTTTTATTATTTAATTGTGCTTATACTCCATTTGCATTAAGCTTTTCACTGAACTCATTGCAATGCAGTCTGTTGTTGGGTGGAAAACATTTGACGCCTTAAAATGCTGCTTTTCTAGATAGCTCACAAGGTTTTGGAACAGATGATGGTTTTTGCATTGTTCAGTCAAGTCTGAATTAATTTAAGTAGGATGGGCTGACAAACATTTATTCAGCACAGGAACTAGCAAGGCCTTTCTTAAAAAAAGGTACAGCAATGCTGCTGGTGCTGCATTTTCGATTTCCCATGCAAAAGTCCTCCGTGCATGACTGCACATACACATTCATGCCAAATGTATTATTAGTCATGCACATCAAAACCTGTGCCACACAAAAATCCATTTTTATTTTTCCTGCTGATGTCTGGTATTAATACTCCCAAACCACTAACAGGTCGAGTTTAAGCTAGCACGCATGCACTGCTTCCATAGTTACACTGTCCTAAAGGATACCTTACGAAATGTTACCCTTTAGCGGTCAAAGGTTAAAGAGCAAAACACAGGATGCCAACATTCTTGCCTATAACAGGATTCACTCTGTGCCGAGTTGTTGTTTATATATATATATATATATTTTTTTTTTTTTTTGACTTGAAGACCAAACAACCTGATGGATAATCAATCCAAGCATATTATCCATTTGATTTAATGTTATCAGACCAAACATTGCCTCACGGTATGGATTTCTGAATACCAGGGTGTTGCATGATCAAAATAGTACACTGTTGTGTTTGTCATTTACTACAACATTATAAGTCATATTTCGTTACTAGCATTAGTTTAAAGCAAAGAAATGTCCACAGTGGCTGTGCTATGGACATGCCTGTATGTTTCAGTGTCTTTGTGTGTTTAAAAGGGTACCAGATTCAGTCGTGTATGTGCATGTCTGCTTGTAGTTCTATGTAATGTGTTTCTGTGCACTGTATCCACAAGTGTGCGTGTGTGTGTGTGTGTGTTCATGTGTGTCTGCTGTTTACTGTACATCTGTCTCTAAATGATGATTGGTACTGTAGGTTGATTGTAAAGAAAAAACAATTTAAAAAATGTTAAATTGAAGTTTTATTAAAAAATAAAATGTAATTACAAAAAGCAGGCAGCTGGATTTATTCCTTGTATCCTAGCTTTAATTTATTCAACAGTGCCGTTTCACATTAATATATTGAAATTAAAAAGTGTTTTTTGGATATTTTATTACAAAAATCTTACATATTGTGCCTTTAACATTAACTATGTTGTAGTTCATTCAAGTAATCTTGCAGTGATACAAGATTTTTAAGTTACAAATTCCATGTTGTCCCTCAATTAATATAGATATAATACATGTGTAATAATTATAGAAGAATTAGAAAACACTTATGATTTACTTTGATACGTCATCTACTTTGTGAATGTATTATTGTAAATGTATTATTAACAGTCATAAACAACTGAGAAAACTTTCCCGCAAGTAGACCTAGTAGCCAATAGCGTCTGACTGAGTGACACTGACTGCATTATACCAAAATGACATACTGACAGAAGATTCACTTTGTAAACTATTTGGTGCATAACAAATATATAAACGTGTAAACTAGTGTATTCTTCTGCAACTTTTAAATGAAAAATGACCACGCACTGTATAACAAGTAAATGCAGATTTCAGTGAACACAACTGGTAAATTGTCAGAGACGCCCCCTGCTGGCAGTTAGGATACATCACTGGTAAACTCCTGTCTGCATATGCCTACTTTATGCTGACTATTATTATTTATAACTTATTTTAATAAATTGTTTTTAAACAGTATACAGTTGCTGTTGGCTCATTCATCGCACTGTAACTAGATCAAGTCATGTGTGCCCTTTGTATACTGCACATTTTTTTAAATCGTAAGTCATGTGAGTATGTACTGCAGAACGTAAATTTGCATACTATGCACAATATATAAAGCATATATAAATTAGCAGTATGCTATTCTAAACTTAGAAAATGTCAAATGAGAAAAGACCCTAGAGCAATGATTCGAGACAGCTGGAAATTATAATTATCCATTACTCATTTCCTGTCTGGAAATACAGGCCAAATGTGAAATACAAATCATCAGAATATAATCACGTAACATAGAGTGGGGTTCAAAAGTCCCGCAGTTGCAATTTTTGTCTTTATACCGGTTAGTTTGTTTGCATTATGGATTATATTTGAATCATAAAAAAAAACAAAAAACGAATCCCTCGAATTTTATATCTTGAATTTTAAATCTATATTTTCGACTGTATCCCAGACAATAAATATTATAGAATTGCATCAAGGGGTTTTGGTGAGCAAAATATTCTCAAAATTTAAGAAAGCCAATATAACGGTAACTTAATACATCTAACTGCTTTCGGCGTGCCTAATAATGACTCTTAAGTGCAATGTTTACATCCCTGTTTTCTAATGTATATTTCCATCTTTTGGTTTATTCCTCCATGTTCTTGCCCTTTTTGCCCACTTTCACATACACCACTGTGAGTAGGACAGCCGTTACCAAGATCAGTCCACTGGTCACCAGGTACGCTATGGGCAGGAAGTAATTCTGCCCACCAAACCAGGTCACCATTGAGATCACCAGCTCCTTCTGACCTCTAAAGGGCTCGACAGGAAAATCTGGAGTTATTGGTAAAGGCAAAATCTAGTTACAGAGGGAAAACAAACAAACAAATTTAACTGATAAACATATCTCCTAAAGAGATAGTTCACCCAAATCATTAACTTATTCTCTGCATAATGTGAAGACGATATTTTGAGAAATTCATTTTTTTTCCCCATGCAAAATAAGTCTATTATAATAGCAATATAAGTATTTCAGAGGTTTAAAATGACATGAAAAATGAGTCATTGATAACAGAATTGTAATTTTTTTGATGAACCATCCCTTTAAACAATAAAAAAAGTCACATTGTGACTATGTAAATTTGTCAGCTGTTTTTGTCACCAAACTGAAAGCCTGTCAGTGCAGCTGAACAATTTCCTTCCATTTACAACCAATTCTGTTCTCCATCAAGCAAGGATACTGTAATTTATAGAGAGGGTGTAGTTGCCGGCAGGCAGGCCTTCAGTGAAATGCCCTTGAGCACGATTGAGAACCCCATAAAGCTTTTTGAAATTAGGGAAGGCTGCCTCTCTCATCCAAACAATCAGGTCGTCATTTATAAAGCCATTGTTGTTGGAGTCTGTGTCATCCAGCTCATAAACCGAACGCTGCCAATACAAGGGCCTAGTTGTGCCTGAGTACAAACAGAGAGACAACAATGAGAAAAACAGACACATATGTTCATGAATGTGCGGTGTATGGTGTGTAGCCTACCTTCAAAGGCTTGTGGGAGAGTGAATGTGTTGTTGGTTGGAGGGTTACGGAACTTGACATTTTTGTCCGTGTACCAAGCAATGCCCTTCCTGTAGAGTGGAACTTGTACTTCTGTTCCACCCACATTATACATCACTGTTAATGAGTCTAAAAATGTCAAACCAAAAATTACTCAGAAGCCAGATATATTCTTTAGATATATATATATATATATATTTTTTTTTTTTTTTAATAACGGGTGCAAGACACTTGTTTTGATTTATGTGGGGATAGCAAAATAAACTGTGACATATTATACTCAAAAATTCTTTATACAGTGGACTACAAGTAAAACAGAAACAAAAGAGATTCAGACACTTACAGCAAGCAGTGTTAGCCCAGGTCTGGCTCACATCTGGCCCGCATGGATTTCACATGGGCCATATGTGGGCCGGATCTGGGCCAACACTATGTTGCTGACCTGATTGTGTTTTGCTTTTCTGTAGATTATTTGTTTATGCAACCTTTTTACACCGCAGACTGAACAAAATGAAGCATTACTTGGTCTAAATTGGTATTATCTATGATTGTGTACTTAAATTTAACAGCTATTCATCGTAATTCATTACGTTACTTCTATCAAATTCACCTGACATGATCAAGCTTTATTTGTTGATACAGTTCAGCTCCGAGTTCTTGTCATATTACCGTTTTCAAAACTACAGCAAGTAAACGGTGTTAATGTGAGAATTTTTGAAGGTGTCTATATAATAAGCACAAATTGCAATTAAAATGGACGGCTTATTATTGGCATGGATGTACAGTAACATGGGTCTTACCATTGAAGATGCTGTTGGCCACGGCACCGCAGGGGGCAATGGGTACTTTGTTTGCATCGTAATCGAAGGGAGCGCAGTATGAACTCGGTGCCTACGTGAGCAATAACAACATCTTGAATGTGATAACAGCGCTACTAATGTGAAGCGTAGTGAGAGATCAAATAAAGACAGACGTTATTTTAATCAGTGAGTGGGAGGGATGAGGAAAGAGCGTGAAAAAAGGAGTGCAAACAGAAGGGGAGTGAAAGAGACGTCGAGCACCTTCAGGTTGTTCTTCCTCCCCACCATCTGTGCATCATCGCGGGAGTCCATGTACCTCCGCAGGTTCTGATGAAAGTTCCTCAGGCCGTAGTAAAAGAAAACATCGCCCTGAGGGAGACAGCGCGTGCTCAGACGAACGACTACATCATGTTGAAAGGAAACACGCTGATGACAAATTATGAGGTTCACAAGGTTGTCTCGTTTAAATTAGCCAACAGACGTTTGCAAAATTACTTGTCTTCTCTTTTGATAAAAACAGTATTTCAAATGGTCTAAAAACGGAGGCATACAAACGTGCCATAGAAAATTATTCATCGATTTATTCATTTAACAAGCAAAACAAAATTCTTCAAAAGGTTCTATAGAATGATGCCATAAGAGCTACATGAATTAAGAGCTATATTAAATAATAAAATAATATGTCACATTAATTTATGTAAATCATGCTTTCAGGCTGTAGACTCCTAGACAGATTTTATATTATAAAATTATAGGCCTAATTATTAACTTTGCTTAGACAAGGACTCGTGTCAACTTGTATAAGCTATGTTTTGATATAAAACTTTTTTTTTTTTTTTTTTTTTTTTAAGTTATTTGTAGATACACTCTTAAAAAATAAAGGTGCTTAAAAGGTTCTTCAGGGAGATGCAATAAAAGAGCAATTTTTTATTACATAAAGAACCATTCAGTCAAGGGTTCTTTCAAGAAACAGATCTTTCTTACCTTTTTATAATCAGAAGAAGCTTCTTTCGCCCAGAAAACTTTTGTAAAGCAAAAAGGCTCTTCAGATGTTATATGGAACCATTTAGACAAAAGGGTTCTTCTATGGCATCGTGAACACCTTTTTTTTCAAAGAGTGAATCTAATACTGTGTAATATTAATACAATTGTAAAAATGTTTTTAAAGAATTATTACATAAAGTTGAATAAAATCTACCTTTTTTTCAATAAAAATGTTTAGTAACATTATAGATGTCTTAACATGTTTAATAACATTATGTCTATTTGCTGATTAAAACTATTAGTTTCTTTTAAAAAACTATCTTGACCCAAAACTTTTAAAAGGTATATAGTCAGACCCACCAGAAAGGCTTCTGGGACATTGAAGCTGACTATGCATGTGCAGGTTATTCTGGAGGCAATAGCATTCTTCCTCAAATTAAAACACCGTTCACATGTTCCAGCACTGGTGTAGTCCACCTATACAGCAAAAACAATACAATAAAATTACAATATGAATGTAAATGGGACTGTTTAAAATCGTGACCAGTGTTGGGAAAAGTTACTTTGAAAAGTAATGCATTACAATATTGCGTTACACCCAAAAAAATTAACTAATCATGTTACTTACTTTTAATGGAAAGTAATGCATTACGTTACTAGCTATTGAAAAAAGGAATATTATTAAGTACTTATAATGCGTTACCCCCAACACTGGTCGTGACAACATATACTCCAGCATGTTGAACTGTGGCCCTCGGCCATTCTATAATTTAGTATATTTCACATCAGGAAAAAGTGTGAAAACAACGTGATTTGTCAATGCAACAATACTGGTTTGGTCTTTTTTTGAGATTGTTATTTTATTATTTATTATTAAAAAAAACAAAAAAAAGAGTTGACCCCAAAGCTACGACATTCTGGTCTCTACGTATGGCTTACTTAACAAACAGTGCTGATAACAAGCAACACAGATGACAGAGGACCATTACAGTGAGTCAGCTACTTAAATTAAGCAATCAAATAAAGTTTAAAAAGTTGATTTTTAATTTAAAACTGTTTGTCTTTATCAGTGTATTACTCACAGTTTGGAATTTGACTGCTAGCCTCAATGAAAAAAGAAATAGTAGCAAAACCAAGATCTTAAATGTATCAAATTACACATGCTAGGTCTAATACAAGGAAAACTAGCAATAGAACTTGACCAAGTCACTGAGTGTTGCATTGAGTTGGTTACGATAAAGAAACACATCTTCCTGGTCTATTACTCCACTTCCTGCTGTCTTGCAAACTGGCAGATAATAAAAACACGTCTAACCTTTAGTTCGTATGTGTTCTTAACAGTGATGAGGAGCCATATGCCCAGTAACAAACAGACGAGAGAGAGGATGTAGAAGGTTGGCAGCACGGTCTGTGCCGTGAGAGATGGAGACCAGGCGGGTAAGCGCTGCTGTTTAAATGCCGAGTTATCTGGACGTCTCGAAAGTGGCCCTGTATCTGCCTGCTTCTTTCCCATCTCAGATTCTCTAGAACTCTAAAACTACTAATAGCACTACTTCAAATAAGCCAGTGTTTTCTTTAACTGCCACCGAAGGAAGTTTTTCCAGTTCCCAGTGTGACTGAACCTTTGAACCTGAAGCGACTGTTACTTATTAACTACAACAGCTCCACCTTACACACACAGAGCTGTTCTCCCCGTCCTTAGCTCTGACTGTTAAACTTCCCCAGTGCTCCACACATTCTTTTCCATCAGAACAGAGTCTCTCCTCATTCCTGGACTCTGCTGTAATGTGTGGGAGCAGATTCTGGATGAATGTGTGCGTGCTTGGTGCCTGAGTTTGTGTGTTGCAATAGAATTTTGCAAAAAGCAGTAGTATCAATAGTTTATCATGGGAGGGGCTCCTGGTATACAAGCCAAAAAAATGAAATGTTTTTGACCAATCCAATACATTTTTTATTAATGATCATTTACACAGTATTTTTTATCTTGCAGCAAATGAACATTAAATGAACATGGATGTTTAAACAACAGAGAATAGAGTAGCTGTTTAAAAGAGTCCTATTTTAACCATTCCTTCCCTGCAGCTCTGAATTAGACCATGGTCCATCAATTTCAGCAAGTCTCCTTTCACCTGAAATAACAGTTAAAGTTTAAGGTGAATTCAATCATAATAAAGCTTAGTTTTTTAGACATGAACATTTAAAAGTTAAATAAACAAAAAAACATTGTTATGCACACAACTAGTAACAGCAAATAGCAACAAAAATGTATTCCATGATGAAACTAATGACTAAAACAAAAGACAGAAACTGTATTCATTGTTATCACCATCAACCATAATCTAGATCTTCATTACATTATTAGATCATAACATATTAATTACTATCAATTCTGTAAAAATGTCTTTATAATTCAATTCCATACAAGTCTGTTCCATTTGAAAGCAGCACATATCAATGGAATAGATACCTCTGGAACATCCACCATTCTCCTTTGTTTCTGGTCTCGGTGGTTCCAGTCCAGAATCAGATATTTTAGTCCTTGTGTAGTCAAACCCTCTAGAGGACAAGGATCAGAAGTCAAGTCAAGCAATAATAATAAAACAACATGGATAAAATAAAAGATTTTCAAGAAATGTGCATCAAAGCAAACCTTTCTCTAACAGAGCGCAAATTCTCGCCGGAGTTCCAACAGCTATATGGGTCACACCTTTACTCAGTGACTTGATCTGTTCATCCACCTTGATGTGTTTTGCGAACAGCTTCAGCACTTTAGCTTCTCCTTTGAACGCTATCAGCTGCCTTAAACACAAAGAGATGGAGAACAGAAAAAAGTCTAACAACTGAGAAGGCAACGCTGCATTATTCAAAACAGGACATCTGAGACTCACTTAATGAGATCAATCGCCCTTAGAGCAGACTCGCAAACGATGAGCAAGACCACTGACCGGGTCTGGGTGTGCTGCTTCTGTATTTTTGCCCACTTTGGACAAACTGAAAAATAAGTTGTAAAGAAAAGCCAAACATAAGAAAGCAAATGTCATGTATTCATATTAGAGCTGCTGATTAATGTGTTAATAAGAAAATAATTCAATACAATACAATTACACAATAATAAAGCCCTCAGAATTGCTTGTGCAATATCATTTAAAAGTTTGGGGTCGGACAGATTCTTCTGAAAGAAATAATTACTTTTATTCAGCAAGAAAAATTAAATTGAACAAAAATTACAATAAAATAATGATGTTCATCTGAACTTGCTATTCATGACCCAATCATGAAAAAAAATTCAAAGTTTCCACAAAAATATTAAATAAGAAATTAAAAATCTGTTATTTACTCACAAGATACACGTCTCTGTTTTAATACAAAAAAAATAAAAATCTATAGAATTTATTGGCTAAATTGTTTGGATACATTCATCAAAATCTTCATTTATGTTCAGTAGAGTGAGTAAACATGACAGAATATTCAAAATATACTTTTAAACAGTACAACTAGAATAAACACTGATAAAACTAAGGAAATGAGCTCCAAATCAGCAGATTAGAATGGTATCTGAAGGACTATTAGCTGATGAAAATCCAGTGTTGTCAATACAGGAATAAATGTCATTTTAAATATTTTAATCATTCATCTATTTATTTTTACAATATTTGTGTTTTACTGCATTTTAACCAAATAAATAAAGGCCTTGTTGCACATAAGAAACTTCCTTTAAAAAAGGCTCCAAACTTTTTAATGTAGGTGCAAACACCGTAATAAGAAAGTCTTCTGTGCACATTCAGAAGGACTGCCAAGAGCTATCTTTCTTTATAAACTAAAAGAGTCATAAAAAGGCATTTCACCTTCTTTGAGGTAGGAAGACAAGCTATGTGTAAGGTCATTACAGCTGAGGAAACAAGACTCTGAAACAGAAAAGACGACAAACAAAATTAACTTCCTTATCCAGATTCAAACGAAACCACAGACAAACATGCATTAATCCGCTCACCGCTTAGCGTCAGATCCTCCTGCTCAATAACAGAGCGGGTCTGGCTGTAGTGACTCTTCAAAAGGCTCATAAGGTCAGCTGGAGAGCCAGGCACAGGCTCAGAGCTCGTCAGCACATCGGTGATAGTTTTCTTCTTCTAAGACAAAGGAGAATTATGCAACAATAGCATGTGCGTAAATTAGGGGCCGAGAATGAAAGAAGCTTTGTCGTCTAACAAGATTTAAGAGGCCAGTTTCTCTACATAGTAAACGTTAACCGAAAAAAGAAATGCGTAGTCAAATTATGTTTAGTGAAATCAAAGCATTATTGCAGCAAATTTGCTCTTCTTATCATGTCTTTTTGTCCCTCTTTATCAAGCGTACAGTGAAAAATATTGTGAAACAGCATACTGAACTGAGCAGAGGAGTTTGACATCTACAGTAACATTAACCGACATGTGAATCGTAATTCTTACCTTTCTTCTCTTCTTGCTTTTGTTGGACTCCTTATCGCTCTTTTCCTCTGATCTCTCCTGTGTGATGAAACATTCTTTCTGCAGGGAAAGTAAGACACTCTTTACTTAAAGATGCCCTGGTTCTGCTTTGGCTCACAAGACCTTTTGTCTCAAGGACATGTCTTTGATGAAAAACTTAAATGCCTCAACCCGAGTTGCAGCTTCTAGATGTTTTGAAGTGCCATGTTATGCTCATTTGCAACTTCATAATTTTATTTTTGGGCTCTGATAGAATACATTTACATGATTTAAAGTAGAAAAAAATACCCAGTCTGCTCTTTATTGGTCAGCTGTTCCATTTTGCTGTGATTAGTCAACTGCATAGAGCATTAGTGCATGACATGACCTTTTATTTGAACATATTTTTGGGACTTTTTACTTGGCAATACATGCCATTTGCAGCCTACAAGCAAAACCGTTTCAGGCCAGCTTGAATCTTTAACTCCTGTAACATTTCTGTCCCTCTAGTATTACTAAACAGAAATGCAAAAATGTATTGTTATTATTTGCATCGGTCAACAACAAAATGGTTATCGGTCTTCACTGGTTAAGCCGCTCTATTACAGTGGTCTTGATTCTGGAAATAATTTCCTATTCATTTTCTATTGGGATTTTTTCTTAAATGTCACCATTAAAGGGGTTATAAGCCATAAACTACAACAGCCAACTAAATCAAAACATTACAAACTTATTTGAAAATAAGTGTACTTATTAAAAGGAAAGAACTACAATTGCTAGTGACTATAAAAAATATTAAATGTAAATAATATAATGTAAGACTGCATTATAATATGCAAGTTTAATGCTAAATATGTGCATATACAAATATTTAAGTAGTTTAAGTAGAGCACCGGTAGACTAACGTGATTATTAATTCAAAGTGCTTCACATGAGTGACTTCTTGTGGCTATGTTCATGTTTAATTCTCAATGGGATTTATTACTTCCAGGACCCAACTATCACACACTATTCTGAGAGAAAATATTTTAATGGTTTCACTATCATTGCCACCAGTAAATTTGTTTGTGCTACCTTAACAGTATTATTTTCCTTCTTTTTCTTGGTGTTGTCCTCAACCTGGTTTTCACCCTTCCTTTTCTTTGATATAGATTTCTTTGGTTGTTCTTCTGCAAGTGGCTGCGTTCTCTCCTCTACCCCTGACACACCTGTGAGAAAGCAAAGTTTGCAAAGAAATGAAAACTGATTGAAGACAAAAACATCACAATGCACATCAATAACAACAAATTAATATAAGAACTAGGTGGTAACTGATTACATTTAATCTGGATTATGTAATCAGACTACAAAAACAAAAAATACTTGCAAGTAGATTAAATTACATTCTAAAATAATCAGACTACAATTACTTTTTATTGATTACATGATTACATATTCACACAATAGCAATAAATTATAAATAATTTATTTCTAATCAACAATGCAGGTATTCCCAATCTTTCAACTGATATCACAGCTCTCTGACATTTTTTACTGGTCACATGGCATGCAAGTAAACAAAAAAATGTTTCATTTTTAATACGAGTTTTGAATTATGCCATTTTACATTCTTATGATTTCATTATTTATTAGCTTTTTATTAAACGGACTACAATTTGTAAGTAGTCTAACTAGTTCTGAAACGAAAATATAAATATTAGGTATTGCAATTATTCACATGGACGCAAATTCTACATCCCAAGATGCTCTGTGGGCAGGGTAGGTAAGCACGTGTTTGAGTAACTTAGTCTGAATCTAGTAAGATATGTTTAGCCATATATTTGTGAATATACAACTAACCAAGTTTCAAAGGGTGGTCGTTTACTCACAGGAGTTTCGTGTTTGTTACAGCTGAATCTTTATAGGTCTAACGTTAACAGAACCTTGTTAGTTTAGAGCAGCACGAAATGTGCGCTGGCGCTGCAGGAGGCAGTTTAAACCGACACGCGCAGAGCAAAAATACATCATACAAACACTACGCTACAAGTATAGCTGAAATAAATAAAAGACTGTGTAGTTTCACATAACGAACATGTTTGCTAACCTGAATTGTCCCCTTGAGTCCACCACTCGTCTCCTAAATCATCAGCCATGTCTCAAACCGCAATCGCATGGCTGGAGTTTGCGCACGGCAGATTCGCCTAACGTTAGTTAGAAACATTTCGCGAATCTACCGACAAAAACAAGAATATTGAAAAAACAGCCGTCAAGTAAAATGGTTTTCGTTAAACGTGTTTTCATATCATTTGAAGCACACAAAAAAAACATTTGACTACTATTAAAAATGCACTTTATTATTTTCAGTTATTTGATTGATAATTCACTTGATTTAAGATCAAAGGTTATAACCCAAAATACGTCTAAAAGTAACCGAGACAGTGGGGTTTTTATTATTTACTTATATTCGTGTAGGTTCATTACATGCGGTATTCAGATTAAGTATGAACCACTAGGCGGCGCTGAGTCCTATAAAATTATAATTATCGCTCTGCAGGGTGTTTACACACACACACACACACACACACACTCACACTCACAGTCTCTCTCTGACTCTGGTTGTATGTGTGTGTTGGACGGGGATAGATCATTTAAAATGTGTGCGTGTGCGCGCACATGTTCTGTTGTTCCACTTTCCCTCACACTTTTTTGACTGGTCTTAACTCTATAATTCCTCCTTTCTCATTCCACGCCATTCCAAGCGCACGCACACACAAGAACGCGCACGCAATTATTTATTCATCACAAACATGAATTAAAAATCTCTGTTTCCCTTCAGCGTACAGCACTGAAAGCAACTTCACAGGCTGTTCATCTAACACAGAGATCACTTGTAGTTGACCAAAGATGGAAATGATTTTGCAGAGAAATCCTCTAAAGCCATATCTAATTACTCAAGAGCAGTTGGCAACTGGGAGAAGGTTGCCACGCAGTTTGTTTTAATGCAGTTGTCCCAAATGCTGCTGAAGATTCCCTGAATTTTACAGTAAAGAGCAACTTCTTATCATGAACTGCAGTTGTGGAGCTGCATTTTATGTGATTGAATTAAGACTATGCGATTTCAACTTGATCCATGAAACGAGGAGGAATATTTTACAGCCTTGGACTTTCAAGTGCAACCTTTAAATACACATTTACATGCACACTCACACACAAAAAGAAAGAGAGAAAAAGACCCTCAACATTGCAATTTGCCCTTAATTACAACCATTCTCTCTCATTGTCTCCTTTCTTTCTTTCTTTTTCTTTGTCTTTCTTCCTCTTTTTCTTCTCTCCCTGAGTGATCCTTAGTAACAAGTAGGTTCTCGTCATGGCAACATGCTCTGAAATAGACTGTGAAGCTGCGTTGGATTCAAGCCGCGGTGGTCAAAAGACTGATGGAGTGTGGAATGCGTTCAGTGCATTATGGGATTCATTGTTTCAGTAGATTTTCCGTGTTATTAAGAGCTATCCTTTGGGCAACAACACTTAAGGCTCACGGGAACGCAATGGAGTAATGCAGAAATCAAATAAACTCTTAAAACCGAGTGCAGATTGTCACTGGCATGTTACATTTTGTAATTTTGCTGACGCTTTGATCCAAGCTGACTTACAGTACCTAACATTATTACAGGGTCAGTCCCTCTGGAGTAACCTGTGGTGGAGTGCTTTGATCAAGAGCACAATGCTTATAGTTCATAGATCACCCCATTGTGGGTTTTGAACGTGCGTGATTCATTTAAACTTAGGTTTTCAGGACCACAGTGTTTTTGCTTGTGTGCTATTTCTTTCCCTACAACAATTATAGATAGATAGTTTATTTTATTTCAGATCAACACTGAAAAAGGTGTAGGCTGAAGCCTTGGTTATTATGCCTACCCTTTGTACATCAACAAATGATGAGCGACACTTTACAATAAATTGCACAAAATATTGTCTCAACAAATATTGCCACTTGTGCACATAACAAACAATACATGTCAAAGTTAATTATTCTTTCACTTGAGAAAAGAAGAGAAATTAGGAAAAAAAAAGAAAATAATCATATCTATATATATATTATTTTATGTCATATATTCACTAAACACCTTGTCTTTAAACATTTTTAAAAATATATGAAGTGAATAACATCATTTTAATTCCTTATCACATTTATTCCATAGATTAACCCCTTTAACGGAATGCATTTATTCTTTAAATTTGTTCGGGCCCTTATTTTGCTAAATATTTCTCTTAGGCAGTACGGGCTCACTTTTATTTTTAGCAGCTTCTGAATGCAGCTGGGAAGTAAATTATTATAAACTTTATACATTATTTGTGCAGTATACAAGTCAACTAGAGCCACAAATTTCAAAACTTTAGATTTTATAAACAATTTTTTTGTGTGTTTATAATAATCAGCCTTATTAACAATCCTTATTGCTTTTTTTTGTAACATAGATATTGGGTTTAAATCACTTTTGGAAGTATGTACCCGTACCTCCACACAGTAAATGATGTACAGAACTAGGAGTGAACAATACAATATGCGTAATGTTTTATTATCCAATACATGCTTTAATCGGTTAAGAATTCCAACTGATTTAGAGATTTTTGTCATAATGAAATTAATATGTGGTTTCCAAGTCGGTCTGTTTTCAATTATTTATCCCAAAAATTTTATTTCAAACACTCTTTCTATTTCCTCCTTACTGATTCTTATTTTCACATCATTATTTATTTTTTGATTACTAAAAGTTATAAACTTAATTTTAGTCAAATTCAGAGAAAGTTTACTATCATCTAACCAACTTTTAAACCTCAGCAATTCATTTTCCGCTGTGTTCAGAAGCTGTTTCAGATTTTTTCCTGATAAATATAAATTGGTGTCATCGGCAAATAATAACATTTTTAATACATTGGACACTTTACCAAAATCATTAACATACAACACAAATAATTTAGGGCCCAAAACTGAACCTTGTGGAACACCACATTTAACTTTCAATAAGTCAGATTTGTCATTATTAATTTGTACATACTGATGTCTGCCTTCCAGGGGCCTGTTCCATAAAACAAGTTTACCAAATAAGCCAGGTTTATTTCAGTTAGTCTGACTTACTGTCATTTG
>JAUCMU010000151.1:7572948-7592397 GCA_032275025.1 Enteromius treurensis
TGGTTTAAAATAAGTCAGACTAATTAAAACAAGTCTGGCTTATTTGGTAAACTTGTTTTATGGAACAGGCCCCAGGTAACTTTTTATCCAATTTTATCCAGTTTACATTTCAGGCATGATATGACCACTACACCAGTGTAGTGAAACAAAATATCAGTGCAATTAAGCTGTTTATTACAACCAGTAGAAACAATAATATTATGAAACATTATTAAGATTAAAAAATACAATTTTTATTGAGTGTATTTTAAAATATAGCTTATTTCTGTGATGTCATCACTAAATTTCCATGATCCATATGAAATCATTCTAATATGCTTATTTGGTGCACAAAAAAAGTTTCATATTATTATCAATGTAAAAAAAACCTGTTTTAATATTTTCATTCACATTTTATTTGTATTTATTAATATTTTTAAAGAGACTTTGAATTTTTCAGGAATCTTTGATGAATATAACATTCAAAAGAAAACAAACTGCATTTATTTAAAATTACAATCTTTGTAACATTATAAATGTCTCACTTTTTGCTGACTCCACATAGTGACTTTTTTGCTTATTTTTGCCCTTCACGTTGAAAAGTGACTAAAAAAGGGTACCTTGAGCTTCAAAAAGTGACGCAAAAGGGTTTTGACCAAGCGTCAAAATGTGACGAGTTGGAGTGAGACTGTGTTGAGCAAAGACATTAATAAAATGAGATTAGATACATTTGTGTAATTTAATTATTGCAGGTTTGCATCATATTCTGAGTTCATTTTAATGAATACTAAATCTGTTTTTTGATAGAATAATTAATGCACATTCACGTTTAGTCTAGAACTACACCGTATTCACACACCGCACACAATCCCTCTTTATTTTTCTAATTTCCCCCAACATGTCAGGAGTCAGGAGACTTGTCAGTCAATAAATAAAAAAACTAAGTAACTGGCGTTACTTTAAAAAAAAAAAAAGTAACTCAGTTATATTACTCTAAAATTAAAAAGTAATGCATTACTTTTCTTGTTACTTGGAAAAAGTAATATTATTACATAACATGTGTTACTTTGTAATGCTTTCCCCCAGCACTGGTCGTGAGACTGTGTTGGGAAAAAAACGTCCACTTTAACCACTTGCATTCATCCAGACTGATTAACAAATACCTATGTGACCAAATGTCTTCAAACAACTACAAAAGATGGTTTCTGCTCTCCACCTACTTACCTAACATGTAAACATTATGGAAAACATGCTGAAATGGCAAGTTTGGTTTGAAGATGTAGAAATGAAATGTAGGAAGCACAATGTCCTTCACCAGTCTTGATTTCTAACATGCATCCACAGCATTTGCTGTGTTTTTGTGGCTACCAGAGAAGAATAGAAAGCTGCTGCTCTCTTTTCTTCATGTTGTCGGGTTCATATGTAAATCAGTGTGCAAGCGTATTTTGTCCATTAGATCGAAAGATCTGATAAAGCCCATGCATTTACCCTCCCCTCGAAAAATGAGGACAGAAGTGGTTGAAAGTGGACAAAAGAGGTAAATTTAAACACCAGAGTGCCTTCCCTGACTATTCATGATCTGAAGCTCAAATGTTGTTTGGTTCCCAACATTCCACAAGATATCTTCTTTTGTGTTCCACAGATGAAAAAAAGTTGTATGGAACAACATGAGGGTGAGGGTTGATTTTTAGAATATTTTTATGTGGACTATCCATTTAAGGATTCAATGAACATGGTTGGCTACATGCTATTCTACCACAAATATTCTGTGTCCCAGGCAGACCCGTCCTTCAACCCGTCACTACTTTCTATGGTATGGCGCCAATCTGTGTTTGAGAATGGGTTAAATATGCATAACAAATAGAACTTTCAGCATGGATGTGAACTTTACATTGCAGTGGCCTATTTAATATCAGCACGGCATATGATGCATCTCTTATATATGTGTGCCATATGTAACATAACTAGAGACAGGGCTGTTAAGTTGGCTAGAAGTTGCAGGCGCATGGTGCAGAGGGGTTTTTTCATCAAAGGTTGAGAAATAACAGGAATAGGTCATGCTAGAGTATCTAACAGAGCTTTGAGAGCCCCAATTTAAGCAGCACAAAAGAATGCGGTTTATGTTCAGAGCTGAGAGTCCTTACTCAAACACAGTGCTGACAAATCCAGGTCAGCGCTTCTCACTTGGAAATGATAAGAGTTTATTGTGGCTGGAGAAAAGTAGGAAACAACAGCCCAATTACGTTCGCGAGGCACAGAATCTCCTCTGCATTTTTTGAATTGTCATTGTCACCGCTTGTCCTCCTCCCTGTGATGATGATTTGGAGATTAGAGGGCAATTTACTGGGTCCCCATTTGAAAGAAGAAAGGTGATTTAACGCAGTTTTGAAAGGCAACAATCTAATCTCTCTTTCTAATCATCCTCGCTTACTCCGCTCGTCTATTTTTTCAGAGAATCTGACCTCTCTATTGTGGCGAGGCAGTGTGTGCTGATACACACGCAAACACATGCATCTGCGATATAGACTGTGTGGGAGCTCAAATGGTGGCAATTTGTGCGGCTATAAGCGATTGGTTGACACGGAGGTGCTGATTATGGGGTATAAGTGTTAGGTTCCGATGGACCCATCCACAATGATGCCCTGATTATGGATAATTTACCCCTACTGTGGCAGCATGGGACTCTACCCACGCTCCCATTCTCTCTCTTTCTTTCTCTCTTTCCTTCTCTTACGTCTCGCCTGCTATCAAAGAGAGATGGAAAGAAAGGTTGTCACCGATTCCTTCGATTCCGCTGCCATGCCAGTCATTTCTAGGGTAATGCAGAAACTCATAAAGCCACTATTGAATTGAATATCTGCAGTCTAATATTCCTTGACAGACCCATGAGGTTTTTCTCTATCCTTCTACCCTTATGACTCGGAATAGCGTATAACCATAAATGACGATAGTCAAATCTCTCTGGCATACTAGATGGTGCAGGCCTTTTCCTTTCGCCTCTACTGCATCTAATATATAGCATCCGAAGTACGCCTATAAATTACACGATGTGTGTAATATATAATCTAGCCTAAGTGTGTAAGAAATGGCCTGCAGATCAAGCACAGAATGTAGCGCTTCACATTAAATCATTTATGGAGTCTGCTTTCAAACAGGCCATGTGGAGGAAACTGGCTCCAAGTGCATACATCATTTAACGAAGCTTCGCGCGCGCAGCATAGCGACATCTCCTTCACATGTCCATCTTGCACTCAATTCAAATATAACATATAGTATTTTGCCGAGAAAGGCCAATGAATACGCCCACATCGTCTTGCGTGTTACTCGCACGGGAACGATCCGCCCACAGTGACACATGCTGCCGTTAGTGTGTGGTCGAATGCAAGGACACAGATTTCTGCCATATGTTCAGTGAGGCTTGAGCTACAACTGGGTTAAAGATGATTCTTGATGTCCTGGAATAAGTCGCTGGCAAAACAATAGCACTCATATGACGAACAGCCCAGTTTAAACCAGAATGAATTCCCAATGCTGGTCTGGATTGTGGACACCAGCCCACCAGCATCAAAAAGCGTCAGCAGCGCTGGTCTCTTTCTTTTCTCTCCCTTCAGTATTCCCTTTATCTTTTTATCTCTCCCCCGAGCACTCCCAGCGTCATTCAATAAAATTTGTCAGTCCTGCATTCTCCCAGATGCAATAGGTCTTTGATACTGCAACCATTCCTTTCCATTAGAGTGAATTCCTCTTTATCAATACTGCATTTAAATGCTGCAATCAATGAACAAATTATTCACTGAGTGTGGCATCTCTTCCCTGCTGTCTCACGCCGAATAGTTCATTAGTCCATGGCAATGCACTCTGTGGTGTGGA
Source organism: Enteromius treurensis (assembly GCA_032275025.1). NCBI lineage: Eukaryota > Metazoa > Chordata > Actinopteri > Cypriniformes > Cyprinidae > Enteromius > Enteromius treurensis. Next base: position 7,576,798 of record JAUCMU010000151.1, read on the forward strand.
AATATTCATACACGCACACACAGTATTGACTAAACATGAGGCCAAACGTGCACTGTTAGTTTTAACGTTAGTGCTGCATGCAGTAAATGCGTGCATAGTTAAAAAGTGTTTCATCACTCTACAACTCAATACTACCAGTTTTCACAAAGCAGCATGTGGCAGGCATGCAAGAGTGATGACAGGATCTGTCTTATTTAAATATGACTGTAAGATTTGACTGTACCAGCCATGTCAACAAGTTGATTTATTTATGTAATAGTGTGTATATACTGTATGTATGTGTGTCTGTGTTTATATATGTATGTGCATATGTATAAATATATTATTTATCAGTATTTACATAATCAGTATACATGTTTGTGTGCATACATATAATCAGTGTTGGAGGTAGCGCATTAAAAGTAATGTAAGTTACGTAATCATATTACTTTTTAATATGATACTTAATACTTTTTTAATTTAGCCAGTTACTTTGTTTTCTTATTTATTGACTGACAAGTCTCCTGACATGTTGAGAGAAATCAGAAATAAAGAGGGTTTGTGAATATAGTGTAGTTCTAGACTAAGTGTGAATATGCATTAATTCATCTCACATCTCAAAAAACAGATTTAGTATTCATCAAAATGAATTAAAATAAACTCAGAATAAGAGGCAAACCTGCAATAATTAAATTACACAAATGTATCTAATCTCATTCTATTAACCAATGTCTTTGCTGCTGACCTTTAATGATCCAGTTCAACTATACTTACAAGCAAAAATGACTGTTCTTCATTGTTTTGTTTTTTTAATTGTTGAAGAGTATTGAATTTCTTCTGTATTCTACTTTACAGATGTGAATTTACTTTTTCTTCAGCCCGAAGTTTATTTGTGACACTTTTTGGTGTGCTTTTATATTTGCTATTAATATAACTTCTTAGATTAAAAACAAACACTCAAGCTCTGCCCATATTAAAAAGTAACGCAAAAATAACATAATGCATTACTTTCCGTTAAAGGTAACTAAGTAATGTAATTAGTTACTTTTTTTTAGGAAGTAATGCAATATTGTAATGCATTCCTTTCAAAAGTAACTTTCCCCAACACTGTATATAATAAATATGAGTGTGTGTGCGTGTGTTATTTAAATGATTTTATACATATTTATTATATATAAATATATAGTATAAATATATATATATATATGTGTGTTTGTTTGTTACATTATATTATCATATTTTGTAAATGTACATTTATATTGTTTAACGCATATTATTTAATATTTATAAATATTAAAAAAGTAGATTTTGAATCTCAGATGATTTGATCTTGGACAAGATTGATGAGAAATATTTTGAAATCTCTGACTTATGATTGCAGACTTTGGGATCCTGGCACATCTGAGTGCAGCTCAAGAGGAGACATGTGAGATTACCAGGGTCTTTTAACCCAGCAGATGAATCTGAGAAGCAGAAGACCTCTGAAAATCTCCATTTGCTCTCCAGTTAATCTTACAGCTGTTTAAACAAACGAGTAGCTAAACTGATCCCATTTGTGAGATTTCTTTCCTACAGAAAGCTGCTTCTACACATATTGTAGGTAGATTTGGTCTGGATACAGAACAGTTATAATATGAAATGGAAACTATATCCATATCCTGGCAGTACAAAATGTCCTCAATATGCTAAACGGCTGAAATGCTCACCATGCTGTAAAATAGAGTGACAGTATGGTACAGTTATGTATTCCCAGGTGATGCTGCTCACTTGCCTGCACAGATTTTACATACCCAACAGCTCAGCAGAACCCGGGAAGAGCATGACTCAGAGAAGCGCTCATACTGCCAAATGAGGATGAAAGAGACACTGGTTTAATCCACCCAGTAGATATAAGGAGGGGTTGAGAAAGAGAGAGAGAGGTAAGTCCTCACAAACTGTGTCCTATTCTCCCTTGAAAAGCTGCAGGGTAATTCACTCTTCTGAATAGTGAACTGTCCACTCAAATAACTCAAGACTCATAGTGATGTACCGAGATCCTCTCTCTGGAGGATTAGGGGCAATATGATGTGCATTTTTATGTGAAGGTGGATTTGTGCGTGCGTGCTTGTGTGTGTGTAGGTGCGTTTCGCTGTGTTTAAACGTGTGTGCATAGCAGATCTGGTCTTAGTCTTGAGGCGAGCCGAGTGTGACCCACTTTCCCTCTGAGCTTCTCTGCTAGAGATGCACTCAGGCAGGCAGGCACACACTCAAACACACACACACACGCTAAACGCCAACATCAGAAGACAGAGAGGAGGGGAGATAGAGAGAGGGAAGGAGCAGGGAGATGATGATACATAGCCGCTGCTGCACTCTTCAATTCAAAAATCAATCCCTGTTCCAAACCCGCCCCTCCAGCACTTTGTCATGTGCAAAAACACAGCGCCCATTTTGCTGGGGGATTTTCATCCAACAAGTAAGCACAGCTGCACCCCTGTGTGTGTACTTGTGTGTGGGTGTGCATACATTTCATATGCATGCGCAGAGAGTCGTCAACCTCGGCTACGTGCCAGCGTGTGAATCCTCCATATAAAATGGCCTATACATTAATAGTTCATCTAATATTAATGAGTCCGAAATGTAATTGTATCACTGGGAAGACCTGCATGGAGATTACCCATCGAACTATAACCGCAGAGCACTGCGAGCCGCTAATGTGTATTTATTATCAGGTCAGCACTCGTGATGCTGCATGCTATTAATGTGTGTTTCACAAACGCTGTAACAACTGCACTGTTAAGTTGATGGTGTGCAAGGGTTATAAACATCTAATTTCATCCAATTTAAAGTTGCAGTGAAATCTAAACAGAGAATTCTTAATTTTTATGTAATATTGCAGTATTAATTGTAAATTATTTATCCCTATTTACTTATTTTTATTTATACGCCCTTGTAATTGTTTATCAAAACCATTGTTAAACAATTTTTTGTTAAAGGTTTAGTTCCTTTAATTACTCACCCTCATGTCGTTCCAAACCCATAAGACCTTTGTTCATCTTTAGAAAAACAAATTAAGCTATTTCTGATGATATCAGAGAGCCATCTGTCCCTCGATAGACAGCCGCACAGCTGAAATGACAAGAAAACAATAGCATTATATACTTAACCAATCTTCTCCCATGACTTATGTCTTCTGCCATTTTAGAGAATATTACTGCGCAAGCATCCACATTCCTCTAGGTGCAAACAGCCATAGATTACACACATGCGCATGCTTTCACCCAGTTGTAAACAAGGCTGATTACGTCAAATACGTTAAAGCTTGCGTGGGTCATGTGTTGAAATACTTTGTAAAATGTCGGAAGACGTAAGTCACGGGAGAAGCCTAAATTTTGTCATTTTTGTTTTATTTGCGCAAAAAAGTATTCTCCTTGCAACGCGAACGTTTATCCACTGACGTCACATGAACGGTTTTACCGATGTTTTGCTCCCTTTCTGAATCTGGGATCATTTCAGTTCTGTCTATGGAGGGTCAGATGGCTCTCTAATATTATCAAAAATATCTTAATCTATGTTCCGAAGATGAACAGAGGTCTTATGGGTTTGGAACAACATGAGGATGAGTAATTAAGGACAACATTTTTATTTTTGGGGTGAACTAACACTTTAAAATCTATTATACCACAGGGCTGTTGTATGCTGGATTCTGATTTGTTGATGAACATTCTAAGGCGTGCAATTATTTCCCAGTAAAAGCATAACTACAATATAGTTACAGTTCTCTCAACTGCATCGTAGTTTCATATCACCCACAAATAAACCAAACCCACAAAGGACTCTGATCAAGCCAACACATGGCTAACAATAGGATAAAAGTGACAAGTGGTGTGTAGTGGTAACATCGCTGTTTTTGAATCAGTTAAACTTACAGTTTCGGTAATAGCCAAATACGCTGTTGCCGCATGCTGACTGAGAGAAGTTAATTCACTAACATTTTAATCTCTTCTTCCCTGTCACCTACTTCTCTGTCTCTCTCTCCCAATAACTGCATTAGTCTGCATATCAATGGCTCAAGCCTAAAATGACGTTTTGGAATTAGCACCGGAGGCTTAGGGTGAGATGGGAAAGAAATTAGTTCTACACACAAGAGCGTCTGGAGGACAAAATCCTGACAAATGTATTGGATTTAAACATCTGAACAGTGTCTTTAAGTGTTGTGTCCATGATTTAAATGGAATAATTGAATTCCATCACTTTCAGAAAAAAAGTACAGAGCTTTGAGCTGCCACTGGGGAAGTACCCTAAGGTACAAAAGGGAAAACTTAATAATATGTTCCCTTGAGGTTATACTTCATGTACTCTAATACTGTTAAGGTACTTATATGTACTATTTAAATAAGGTAGATTTTGGGTATTGTCCAAGTAACAGCTTGGTACCTTTTTGCTGGCAGCAATTTAATTATTTAAGAAATATCCACACGGTTGTCAATTATTTCTAACATAATGCATTAGCTAACATGAACTGACAATGTACAATATATTTTTTATTGACCTTTGTTCATGTTAATCAATAAAAATACAGTTCACAGCGCATTAACAACTTTTGATTGTTTGTTCTTGTCAAGTAATGTAATTAACTAATGTTAACAACCTTATTGCAAAATGTGATTCATCTCTGTCACCCACTTTCTATTGTGGAACTGAAAAGATGTTTTGTAGAATACAGGCGATCAATAAAGTAGTCACATTAAGTCACATAAAGTGAAAAAAAAAAAGGATCATGAAATTAGTACTTATGACTTGTGCTTGACTTGGCACTGTATAGCATTATGTCTAATTCTGACAGTATAGAACCACACTACAAGCTACCTACAAGTGTAAAAGACTAGTGATTTATTTTTTTAATATAACCAATGAAATCATGAAAGTGACCTGAAGTGTTTTGGCACTGCACTATACAGTAGATGATTATACATCATTGGAAATGACTACTTATAAATATGGGTTGTTTAAAAAAGAACCAGATGAAACCTACCATTTAAGTGGCAGAGGTAAGTGTTATCAGTTTTCCATGTGAATGTATCTTGGTTTGCATACGAAAAGCAATTCTGAAAGTTATGAGTCTAGCCTTAACAGCATCATAACTTCTCATAAAGTATTTGGACACTGAAACCACACTTAAAAATCTGAATGTCATTGCATTAAGTGAAATATGAAACCAACCGGCATTTATTTACAAGAATGTTTGCAGAAGCATACTTTTTGAGCAAAACATTTCTCAAAATGAAATGTAAAAAATGTATGTTTGAAGATTCCACTATTGCTTTCTACAGCGAGGGGCATTCATATACTTTTCAAGTGTGGCTTGAGTATCAAAATACTTTTTGGGGCTATTACTTTCTATACTTCTCAACAAAGTAGTCAAAATCCTAGAAAATAATTAGCCTGCCACGATCGACTCTTTTATCTACCCGTCTTGCAATTCGTTTTCAGATGCAGGTCTTAGCGAGTGCCACCTTAACGTAAACACAGCTAATTAGCGGAAAGGCAGATGTGCGCTCGTGAAGAAATAAGTCAGAAATGAGCAGCTCATTGTGCAGCGTCAACTCATGTCAGTGAATATAGAGAGAGAACAGGAAGCAGTCTCTAAGCTCTTTTTGGAGCGCATTAGCAGTACTTGATGAGTGGTAAAATGCTGCATTTGTCATTGTGACACACTCCTGGCCCCCACAGAGACAGACTGCAGTTAAAACTCAGCCCTGATAGATTACAGAGACGACTACATTCATAACCCAGCTGTATACCTCTACGCTGAGACGTTGCACACGTACGTCCTGCCTGCGGATGTTCAGGTGTTTGTTGATGGATGCCTTTGGATCTGCATTGAAATGGCCTGTTATTGCTTTGTTTGCTTATTTATTGTGTCTGTCCTTTTGACAGCAATCCATCTTGGTTGTACACCAGGGTCAGTGTGTGTGTGTGTGGCAAGGGAAGAGAAAGAGAAATCGCGTGTATCAAAGTGTAGTTCATCTTGTCACCAGGGAACAGATTTATCATAATGATGTGTCACTGTATTCAAAGCATTGTAACAAAAGCATAATGTCTATAATGCAGGTCAAACTAAACAAAAGGCTATGCATACACACACAAACATGGCCTTTAATGCATCTAGCTGAGCAAAGATCATCAATAACAGTGATCTGAGCTTCTATTGCAGTCATAAACAAGCTTTTTATTCCTCTCTGTCTCTCTCTCTCTCTCTGTAGTATCAATATGCCTAATGAAGAAGATTGTAGGACATGCATACTAGATGTCCCAAATGATCTACTGAAATTTCCATTTCCATAAGAAACCCCAAAGCGGTGAAAAACACTCAATGCCGACATGTGCAAATATCGTTAACCAGGCCTTTATTGTGAAGCCTATGTAGAGATTCTGTGAACAGTAATACATGCAGCTTAGCTCTAGTTTAACTCATTTTTATATTGCAGAGTGTTCTGCCCTGATTATGGAAGTCACCGCGCTTCAGTAATAAGGGATCATATATTCATGTTCTGTGCATTTAATGCGCATTTAATAAAAACGTCTTCCCTGACTGCTTAGATGTTGCTCTTTCATATCTCAGGAGATTTAATTGAGTTTTGTTTAATGTAAGCATCAACTCTGTCTCTGATCGTTCTTCTTTTATATTTCTCCTTTGAAATGGTGACAAAACGCTAAAGTTGTTATTAGAAGAATATAGAGTTGTGGATATTTATAAAATGAGTAATTCAATATTGATATATACTAAAACTAGTTATGAATAATTATTTAAATGTATACCATTTAGTCTTGGGAGATTTAAAAAGAAATTAAAATAATGTGATGCAACTCACCATTTGATCATGGATGCATTAGGATTTTTAAAATGAGAAGAAACCTTAATTTTTTTTGTTAAGGTCAAAGGTCGTGTGTCTAATTATCTGTACAGAAATTGGTTAGGGAGATGTCAACATGAACACGTTGCTTGACATCCACTCATCCTTGAAAACCACAAGCAAAACTAGACGCTTTACAACATCATAAAAAATCTGACCCAGACAAAATTAATAGTTTTACTTGCAGCATGGATAAATGAGGCTTGTGCTGACCACAATTTGTTTTGTGCTGTGATTTATTGGCTGCCAAAAGCATGAAAACACTGAAATTCAAGAAAAAAAAATGTAGAAACTGACAATTTTCGGGTTCGACCTTTGTCTTGTCAGAACTTTTGGCCTACTGAATGCAGTTCATGGCAATAATTATTCTGTTATTAATTATATCATTTATTTTAAATTTGAGTTAATCTTTGAAGTAGCATACTAGTTCTATTATTACAATTTATATTAGTAATAATAATAACATTCATTTCAGTGTTTGATTTTAGGGCTAATTTGGATCTTTTTTCATACTGTGTAGGGTTATCACTTAATGTCCAAGGAAAAATCTGCATTCTAAAGCAAAAGCTTCGGGAGCCTGGAGTCTTTCTCTCAGGGGAAAAATCTGAGAAGCAGGAGACTTAAGCAAACGTCTCCATTCACTCTCCCATTAATTTCATTGCTGTCTAGCAGAAACGCCTGCCTTTTTAGAGAGATCTCATTTGTGACTTTCTTTCCTATGGGATCTAACTTCCGCATGAGGGGATTTTTTGCTTAAGTGCTGTGCTGAATCTGTCCCATGGAAAGAGATGAGGTCTGCCTGCGAACATCTTGGGATGTCAGTGCCTATCTGGACTGAGCACTTCTTGAGGTCATAAAATGTTGACGTTGAATGTGTATTTTTTATCCGCTGCCATCATCCTACTTTCAGGGCATCCATTTTTAGAACAAAAGCCATGATTTCATATCCCAAAATAACACCGACTGTACACAGGAGGAAACTGTCTTCTGCACCCACATCACAAAGCCGCTCAACCAAAGAAATGCAGGTTACAACAAACTGCTTCATCATTATCTCTCGCTCTCCTTTTGGCTTTCTTCTTGTCTGGAGCGCTCTTTTTCTCCTCTTTCGCTCTCTTTCCGTCTCCTCATCACTCTCTCCATCCATCCCTTTCTTTTTCTCTGTCAAGGAGTGGGCTTTGATTAAAACACATCTCTTTTTGTCCGTGAAACCTGACTCTGTGCGCTCGCACTGTACCAGCACACATTATTATGCGATGAGCACCAAACAAAATCTGCTCCTCTTTGTCTTATTCTCGTCTGTGACTCATTCATTACCATGTGAAAGATCAAACTCGAGCACTATAGCTCTCACAAAAGAGAAGCATGCTAAAGCGAGTTTTCCAAGCCAGATTTAAACAAACAAACAAACAAACAAGCGAACGAGCAAACAAACCACCCTGTGCCGCAACGCATCACATCCTCGTTTAACTCTACGGCGTCTTTGATTCGCACTGCAGGCTCCTCGGAAGTTGCCTTATGAAACCAAGTAGCTCATCTAGAGCATCTTGAGAAAAAGCTGGAGGAAATATTGTTATTATTTCATTTATTTTTTTCAAAACCGAGTTGAGCCAATATACCCAGGCAGGCCTGGTCCTCTCCAGATGGATTCCAGGCAGCCTCATCTTCTTCATCCATTATTGATGAGTGGGGCAAAGAGAAATAGGTCAGAAGAGAATGAACTACATTCTCTTTGTTCACTCGGCTTGTTACATAAATGATTGAGATTTATTGCTTCCACTGTCATATTTAGTCACTGGCCTCTGATCGCCTTACAAGACCGGCCTGGGATGATTGTTTGCAATATTAATATATACACTGCCCTGCTTAGCCTTGTTCCCAGGTGTAAATAAGTCATTCTTTTCATGTACATGATAGGCAGAAGTGGAGGAAGATATAGATGCTGACTTAAGTGTGAACGCAATACAATACCAGTTGGCCTCCAGTTGACGGCAAAGATGGATGGATTATGCCCCAGGCCTATAGGGCCAGTGTTCTGGGACCTGTGACAATCAGAGTTTTCCCACACCTGAAAAGAAGGTGCTCTGAATTTAAAATTGATATGGACAAATGAAAAGCACTGGAATATCTGCAAAAGGTGTGATTTCAATGAACAAGTGGGTTTACTGAGGCTTTGAAGGACATCAGTCTACATTAGTGTCACTGCTGAAATTAGATTACACAAATGAGGGCTACAACTGTAATTGCACCTTAAGTTCTCAGAATTGCTACTTCTTGTTATTTGGGCGATGCATCTCCCAGTTTCAATATTCATTAATTTTTTATTTTACTGCAGGCTAAATTTTTCTGTTTTGAAAATTTGAAACTGGCAATGAATATAAACGTCAACAAATGATCATAAATTTGACTATAAATGCAGTATGTTCTCTCCAACAGAAGTATATGGACTGAGTACATTAGGGGATGTGCATATCTATCTATTTATCAATCCATCCATCCATCCATTTATTATCTATCTGCTTTTCTCACTATGTATTTTTCTGTTTTTCTATCAATTAATCCATCCATATTCAGTCCATTGGTTCATCTATCTATCTATCTATCTATCTATCTATCTATCTATCTATCTATCTATCTATCTATCTATCAATCAGTGGGGATTTCTTTAAGACTGCAAGGGAAGCTCAGCTTCCCCTATAATGTCACAAAATTAATGGTCAAAATATGTACTATTTCTAACACATTTTATTGACTAAAAATGCGTTAGAAAACGTTCATCTCAAAGATGAGTTCGTTCAGAATCAGCAGGTCGGCTGACTTGATTTTTCTTCTCATACATTCCCGTAGCGTCACAGTGCATTTCCCCGTTGAAGCCCAGCGTCCATTGACTTCAGTGCGGCTGCTTCGAACGTGCGTCGAAATAAAAACCACTGCAACCTATTTCTTTATATTTGCTTGGCGAAATTGCTTGATTTTCATCATACATTTCACACAATTATACACCACATTCCTTGTTTCACTTATAAATAAATAGACAATTTTATGATGTAGGCCGAAAATGAGCTTCCCCTATTTGACAGACCAGTAGCCGCCACTGCTATCTATCGTTTTGTTTTTCTATTCATTGATCTATCCATCCTTTTGTCCATCTGTCTGTCTGTCTTTCCATACTTTCTATTTGTTTTTCTGTCTGTCTATCTATCATTTTGTTTTTCTATCCATTAATGAATTTCTTGGAATTCAAGTTAATTTAAATCTACTATGTTACATTCAAATTGTAATTCTGCATCCTGTATGTTAATTAAATTCAATTTCAGGAACTCACCAACCATCTAAACCATCTGTGTCCATCTAACAGGCAGCTTAAATCACCTTGAAACCATCTGAATGCAGATAAACATCTGAAACATCTGTTTTTATTTGGTTTTTCAGCATGGCACAGACATAATGAAAGGGCTGGACTGTGCTATCAGGGACCATAGAAAGGTATCTCTACAATGCCGGTCAACAAGACAGTGCACTACAGGTCAACAAAAGAATGTCAGTGTGTGTAATTGTTTGGAGAGCTTCAACATGACTGTGTGTTTCCATGTCTATGCCTTGAACCTTTTAGATATCACGCCAATTTTAGTATGTAATTGTCAGCATGAGAAATGGGTTATTGTTCTGTATTCTGGAACAAAGTGCAATAATTCATTACAATGCTAATTCTGCTGATGACCTTTCTGCGGGTACGCTTGCCCGTTTACACACGAACACACACACATTAATCTTCCTCCCTAAATTAACCTTTATTAGAACAGTGTTGGTGTTCTGAGGGCTAAGACATCAATAAATTAATTAGAATAAATGTAATTAGGAGTTGGTGATTATGATTAAAGGTTTGTTAGAAAAGTCTGTCAAGAGTGTTTGGTTTTGCACATTGTGTCGTGAAGCGTGCCTAGAGAATGCTCGCAGCTAGAGAGAAACTAAATGATAACTTGATTTCCAATGAAAACCACTATCACGATGCCATCTGAACCCAAGGCATTTGCTCTTAGGCTAAAAACAAAACTTGTCAAACTAAATTTGAAGAACGGCTGTCGAGTCATTGTTTATAAGCACCTGATCTGCACTGTGACAGCTACAGTAAACACAGAGAATGCACTGTTAAAAACATAGAAACTGAACCTTGTCTCGCAGATTGAGATATATGCTATTAATATAACTTTTTTAAAATAATGTTTATTTACAAAATAATATGGATTCCTCCTCCGAGAATAGTTTATTTATGCACGACTTTTACAACTATTTTTGTAACCAGTAATGATATGTGCAAATGTGAGTAGAATTATATTTGAGTGGTTGTGGCAGAAATGTCACATAAAGTGATAAAATGCCTCAGATATGACTTACGTCTTCCGCCATTTTAGAGAGTATCACAATGCATGCGTACACTTTCCACTAGGTATAAACAACCACAGATTGTACATACGCGTGCTTTCCCCCAGACGTAAACAAGGCTGAATATGTCAAATATGTTAAAGCGTGCATATGTGCTGCATTGTGATACTCTCTGAAGCAGAGGTGCTTGAAGGCCATTCTCCTGCAGAGTTTAGTTCCAACCCTGAAAAAAAATTGTAACTGCAACCTGAAGACCTTGATTAACTGGTTCAGGTGTGTTTGATTAGGGTTGGAGCAAAATTCTGCAGGGACACCGGAACTCCAGGATCAATGTTCCCCACCCCTGCTCTAAAGTGTAAAGGTGAAGTAAGTAATTCAGTTTTTGACGTAAAAGGACAGTATGCATTAGTTCCTTATCGTTCAAATAAAAATAAATTCCATGGAGTAAATACTGTCCCTTAGTAATAGAGTTCATTTGTACCATCTGACACATATGTTCTCACTCCACTCTACATGCATTAACCTGAATCTGTTAGGCCCTGATGCACCTGAGCAGCTTTAATCAGGGCAAAGGTCAAACCATATGGTCAGGGGTCAAATTCAGGATCACTGAAGTCAGGAGTGTTAACCCATGAGGTTTATTCTGACAGGCATTCTCCTGCTATTTCTGCCCCAGTGATTCATGGGCCATTTAATGCAATCTGTCACACTCCAGCATCATCCTGAACTCTACACTAGCTGACACTTCAGAGACAGCTCTGATAAATGGGGCTGTAGTCTCCAAGGAGGCCGTTTTGGATTCAAGTCGTGGCTAATCCTAAAGCAAACATTGCAATAATTATGTCTAAATGATCTCAGTTTGCTGCTATGTCGTGTATAGATTTGTTTGCTCTATCAAATGACAGTTTGTCTACCAACTTCATTGATATCATAATTTTCTTACTCAGTAAATATATATAAAGAAAGAAACCCCTTTGATTTCTTTAATGGTTACACAATTACAAAATAATATAAACAGTTATACACCAAAAAACAAAGTGACTTCTTTTCACAGTAGTGGGTGGAGTTTGTGAAAATAGCATTTGTCAACAAGCTTGGTCTTTGTCACTCAGTGTTTATAGAAACTGCCTATCAAGGGTTTCTTGAATGGTTCTTTGAAGAACCTTTCAGCAAATCACCCTCTTGAGTCGGCTGAATGGTCCTTTGGAGATGAAAAAAGCTTATTTAAAGCTATTTATCAATGTATTTGTGTCATATGTTTTCTTTTAAAGTTGTGTAATCAAAATAAGTCATTATCATTTAATTTGATTAGTAGGTTGGGGCATCTGGTAGGAGATTTAAGATTTTAATTAACGCGGACAGAGCGGATTCTTATTGCGTAAACAGCGAGTGAATGAAAACAATTATAGTAATATAAATAATTGACTCATAAGCAAATAAAAAAGCAGTTAATAAGCATCTGATCGTTTGCTTAAAGCATGCTATGAGTTTGTAGAACTCTGTTCGTTCGTGTGCCTGACATTTTAATCCTCTTTGAGCTTAAGAGAGCTATGCTCGTGCAACTAATGTCTGCTGGATCACAGTCTTGGGTTTCAACCGCTTAGCAAAGAAAGGGGACGTCATTCATGATATGTATATCCCAGAAGGCATCGCTTTAATGAGGTCTCCACCCCTTTTTTCAGGGTCGCAGCCTATGTACTTCAAATATACATCGATATTCATTTTAGTATAAGCTTATATGGGATGTTCTCAGGGATTTGAATGAAATGGCTGTTTCTGGAGGTAATGTATATGCAAGTGAGCTGCACCATCCCAACCCTGCAGTGACGAGAGGAGAAAGAGGTGAGAGGACAGGCACATATTCTGGGATGTAGCTCCGATGTGTTCAGACTCACCGGGGCTTTGGTGCATTATATGAAAAGCCAGAGTTAATTTAATTTCTATATTAATCTCGCTCAAAGAAAAGTCACCTGCTCTCATATCACCTGTATAAAGATGTTCAAAGGCAAGAGGTCCAGGAGGACACCCACTCATTTCTGCGAGAAAGAGGAAGAGCGTGCCCTTCAGCTGAGTTATTTCAGAGTCATCCACCTGGACTTTCTTCGAGGAACAGGAGAGGACAGATGAGAGAGAGATAGGGCCTCCAAGCGCAGTTTCTGGGACAGTTCCCCTGATCACAGACGCCTGAGAAAAGAATGACATGCGTGAAGAAAGAACGAAAGGTAGAGGTAAAGGAAAAGCAGCAGGATGGAAGAGCAGTCAGCCGTGGTGTCTCGTGGGGCTGAATCTTTTGGAGGGGATTTGCGAGTGTGGTTTTTGTAAGGAAAGAGATTATTGAGATGAAGTTAGATGCCCTTTTCAACATGCCTCCCACCGTAATCCTGCAGCGTGCAGGGATAGCACAGTCACCGCTGACTTTTTAAGGACGCTGTGACACTATCAGAATTCCGCAGACACAATGACATCGCCACCCTTTCGCATGCTGCAAGAAATCATCAAACCCCCATCCCCCGCCCCCCCCCCCAAGGCATGCTGTCATCACGCACACCCTACACTGACGTTTACACTGTGTGATCAAAATCTATTTTTGGTACTATGAGAAATATTGTATAATTCAGCATTGCTGTATTAAATAATATATGGAAGTGCATTAAAAGTTGTATGAAATGGGTTAATAGAAGCCAAACAAATGATAGGTTAATGTGATTTAGTGGCAACAAATATTCTAACAACATATTAATGATCTAGTGACAAATACTTGGCAGGCAAAATATCCAGAAAAACATATAGCACATTTGACATCTATTTACATCTATGATGCATACAAAAGTTAAAATATAATGCAGATTTTTAAATATTAATCCTAAAATTTCACCATTAATGAGAATAGTTTGATATTTAAATAATTTTGGTCTTTAAATGCTTCATATTTAAAGTGTACCTAAATTAAATAGTTCCACTTTGGCACAATCAAATAGCCTATTTGGACTTCAGCACTATTTTTGCGCTAGTCAAGTGCGCTAAGTAAAAATTTATTGTTTCATTTTAGCACTCTAATTATACAGTCTGCTATTCAAAAAAGTACAATTGCATCATATGTATTTGTAGAACTATATAGCCTAAATAAATGTAGGCCTATTTTAAATACTTTATGCAGGCGCGTCTCAATAAATTAGAATGTTGTGGAAAAGTTTATTTTTACATTTTACAAAGTTTACATTTATTTCAGTAATTCAACTCATATTGTGAAAATTCAATGTACACAGACTGAAGTAGCCTTTGGTTATTTCAATTGTGATGATTTAGGCTCAAATTTAACGAAAAAACCCACCAATTCACTCAATTCATCTCAACAAATTAGAATACTTCATTAGGCCAATAAAAAAACCGAAACAATTTTAGTGAATTGTTGGTGAAGTGTTAAATTTGCAGATAAGGGTGTTTCATATTTAGTTTTCTTTATAAAAACACTTCACATTAAGTTTTTTGCGTTGCGTTTATATTTACACGTGCTTGGCAAATAACAAAAATCTCCATTTAACGGTTGACGCACAAAACCCCCCACCATGTGTCACTGTTCCCGGACAGACGAGTCTCCAAGCTTTTCTGGATATCTCCGAACGTTTTGAAAGGCACATGGGTAAAGGAAATAAATAAACTTTGACTCACAGTTAGTCACAGTTCAAAAGTTTGAAAATGATTTGGAATGAAAATGAATTTATGCATTTCCCACAGCGGCGGCGTCACAGTGGACTCTCATCGGGGACAGATTCACGGAATCGCGCCCCCCTCTGCAGAAATAAACTACGGGTGAGGTTTTTTTTTTTTCAAATGGCTTTCTGTGCTTAGTAACTTTGCTCTCCTCTTTAACTTCTGCTGCTATGCTTGTCTGCTCATGGAAAAGGGTACGGTGGCTGAGAGAGCCCAAGGCGCTGCAACTAAAGAAAACACATGCACTGCGTCCGAAATCGCTTACTTCCCTACTGTATAGTACGCGAAAAAGTAGTAGTATGTCCAAAATCATAGCATTCGAAATTCAGTAGGCGAGAAGTACCCGGATGACCTACTGCTTCCGGCCGAATTGTATAGTAGGCATACAGTACCATGGACACTTTCCTATCCCATGAGGCTCTGGGAGAGGAGGTGTTACATTCGAAAAATGGCGGGAAGTGGAGACGCGGGTTATTTTAATTGTAAGCACCTCAGGAAAAGAACTTTGTTCATTGTGATTAAATTATACGTGTTTAACACATTCTAAATAAACAGATGACTTATTGAAAGTTTACATTTTCGCGCTGTTGTGACGACGCATGACACGTGACAACATCAATATGGCGGATGT
>JAUCMU010000151.1:7602923-7636345 GCA_032275025.1 Enteromius treurensis
ATATTTATAAGTATGATTTTAAGCAACAGTCTAATAATAAATTTTTTTGACATGTATTTATTTTTGTGGAGTAAATAGCAATGACGTGCGACAACAGTGTCACATATTAAATGCCAGCCTAACGCACACAGTTCGTATTAATAAGTACACAAGTATTTCATTTAGAACATAGGCTTTATTTGCTAGATTTAAGTCTGCGGATCTGCGGTGTTTGTGCAGTTATCTTCCTGTTGTTTTCCTCTTCAGGATCTGTTTTTCTTTGGAGCAGCTGTTGAATTCATTGTTTTAGCATTCACATATTCGAGTACATGAGCCAGGCCATATGGTGGCAAATCACTGAGCCAGGACTGGAGAGATAGATAAAGATAGAAAAAAGCACTAAAAAATTCTTAACTTGCCCTCTCGCTTTCTTTTGCGTCTTATCATTAGCACTGTTATTAGTCATACTGTTGTTATGGTTGTTTAAAGTGAAGGTTGATTGCTTTTGGAGCGTATTTATACTCCGCAGTGCCGTGAGTGTAGGCAGGATTGAGTGTGTGCGGACAGGCACATTTTTCACCTGTTCACCTCCTCTTATCCAGGCTGCCGTTCAAGGTCTTGGGTCTGTACAATGGCCCAGACACAAATGCAGCCACCCAAAGAGTGAAAAGGCACGGGCAATTTCAACATCCATCTTCCTGCATATATTGACTATACACAAGAGAAGTGCTCCCGCTAGAAAGCTATTTGTACGCTTTGAAATCCAGAAAGGGTTACAATGGCCTTATTTGTACTGCAAAAAGTCTGTTTGAGGAATGATATAGGCAGCTATGAACCTTGAGTTCTGTAGAAAAAATAAAGACATGCTGCACCATAAATCGATAGGTGTGAGTTTATCTGTTTACATGTATTTGTGTGTGTTTTTAGTGATTTATTTGTGTTAAATAACAATACACTTCCATCTTTGATAGCAGCATAGAGCGGCACACTTTCACAAAAGAGTAACTATGGCAACCTTCCTCCTTTGCTTCATTGACAGAGTGACAGTTTTAATGTTTCTGAATGAAATGTGGCCAATGAACTTTCTGAATAAGTCTGGATGCCAGTCGTGAGCCAAATCTGGGCTCGGGGAAAGAGTTATGGAGCCGTAACCAAGGGCATGGATCAGAGGGGTCATCTATCTCCGGTACCTGTTTTCCGAGGCAGATGGGCCCTTGCCTCCGGTGTGTTTATTATAGCCTGTATATTATCCGAGGCTGTGGATTCCACCTGTAGTCCCTGAAAAACTTTATGAGTTCCCTTTATAGAACACATAGAGAAATTTGTTGGATAGCATTGTCTAAACCTCACAGCCAAAAATAAGCATTATTTAACTGATAACTGATACTGATAACTAGAATTAATAAAGATTCATTATTAATTAATTAATATGATTAAACTGATTTATTTATTTATTTATTTTTCTGAATCATTAGTTATTGTTTTTATGATTAAATCATTTAAGGTAGGGCTAGTACAAAATGATTCTTAGAGGAAACTGGAAGCTTTGTAGCACGTGCACATTTGTTTTTTCATGTCCCTAGAAAGCCTTTTTTGAGGAACATGAAATTACCACTTTTAACAGTTGGGGGTTCATTTATGAAGGTTATGATATCATTATATTTGACAGGAATATTTGCAATAATCTGACTAGATTTCCCCACATGTAGTTTTGGACTGTATGAGAATTTTAAAAAATGAAATTTTAAAATCTAACGAGCGTCTGCCTATTTTTATTAAGTGGTGGAAAGCAGGACCCCATTAGGAGTCTCTGTGGTTTGTCTCTCCCCCTCCTTTTTCCTCTCTTTCTGTGTGAAGTGCTTATTATAAATGTTCCATATGTTCTACATTAGAGCTGAGCTCAAGTGTGGTGTAGATAGATGCTAATATAATCAACTAGCCCTACTTACAAATACACTCCCTCAGGACTACAACCACCCCCCCCACCCCCACACATTATATATATTTATTATCTCCTGCCTAGTCATTAATCAGATATTCTACAAACCGTTTTAGCTGGTTAGAGATGCGCTTCATAGCATCAAGATTTCAATTGATCGGAATGGTCATAATCAAAATTGTATTACTGGTGTAAATTTATTTTGATTTTTAAAATGTAGTTTATTTAATAGCTTATTTGATTTTTTTATTTCTATTTTTTCTAGAGGGTTTGGGTTATACTTTAAATTGACTGTTTTCTCATAATAATATCCAAAGGAATTCTTTACACAAGGCTTCCTGCCAATCTCCTCTTCAGATGTCGCTCTATGCCGTAGCATTGAGATTCTTCCTCACTGGAATTGTTGCTTAGCTGTTTAGTTAATTAGCAGCGACTGTCCACATACCTTGTGGCCGTTTGTGTTTGGTTTCCCTCTGTATATTTCTTTTCAGCAGTACTTGTGTAGGTTTAAATGCCGTGTGTCATCAGGGCAGGTAATATTATAGATTGCTGAGTGATTGATTCCACTGTGTTCCTGAGAGATTTCTTGTAATGCAGATTTTAAAATAGCTCACCTTTCCATATTGGCTTTTTATGCCGATTCTGAGGATGCAACAGTCGAGTGTTACACTTATCTTCCCGCGTAATGTATCGTTTTTATGGATTGCTATGACAGCGCTCGTAAGAGAGCAACGACAGAGTCGGCATTCATTAGTACCTTGAGGATGTGACAATCGAAATTAGATCCCTGCCATGCACCGGTCCATATTTCATCTCAAACCTGGAGGCCTTTCGCTGCTTACATCCCGCGTTAGGTAACCCATGCTTCATGCAAAATGCCACTGTCAGAGTGTTCTAGCGTGGATTAATGTGATATTCTGCACATTCGATTTGTGCTTCTGCTGTTTTCTTGGCTTTTTCCCAGGCTTTTACCTCGCCCTGTCTCTGCTCTCCGTTCTGGGTCAGCGAGTGTGTGTCGGTGTGAAAGGACGGATTGTTAATTTGGTGTCACCCTGCTGTTAACCAGATACAGTTACTTAGGTTAAACCTTGTCATCCACCACTGCCATGATCTAAACTGAGCCAAGCCGGTGGTTTGTGCACGGGAGTGCTGTTAAACTAAAGGACATGCCAAAAGTGGCACACACAAGCGCACACACTGGGCATCGATGGTAAAGACTCATCTGGAAGAAAAACAGACTGTGAGTGTAGCCAAGCGAGTCTGCACCAGCTGATCAGTGTGTATGTGTGTGTTTGTGTGTGTGTATTTGGAGAAAGAGCAAAGAAACAGTCAATTTACTCATCAAGCCAAAATGTCGAAACTTCGAATCCTTTGTCCACTAATGTGACTAAAATCAATAAACTACCCGTGATGTCGATGGGCCGAGTGCTCGTTCTGAAACTCATCTCACAGCTTGCCGCTTCGTTTCTAAATGCACAGCTTTAAGGGGCCAATATTAAGACACCCGGCATGCATTTTTCTACACAGCAGTAGTTATACATACTGTACATACGGCTGTCCAAACACCATCTGCGATGTTCAGAAAAGTCCTAAATGCTGCAGAAATAACCAAGAACAAATCTATAAATGTGTTCGATTTCATTTTTCTTGCATTGATTCACTATTAAAAATACAGGCGTCCAGTGTTTAAACATTTACAAACTTATTTCCAAACTGAATTTTGAATTTAAGAACCCATACGCAAAAAAAAACCATGATGATTACATACCTTACATGCATTCAAATTCATCAGTCTTGTCTGTACTGTTAATTTTACTTTTAATAACATAAATAGTTGTTAAAGGAGTAGGTCTCCCTGATAATTATCATTTACCCTTATTTAGTTTGTCATTCCTTTCTTGTCATTCATTTTCTTCTATGGGATGCAAAAGCAGATGTTTGGCAGAATGTTGATGCTGATCTTTTCTTTACAATGAAAGCAAATAGGGGCTGATACTTCAATAATAGAAAATAGGCTTGTCAATTGAATTTCATTTATTTCAATTGTTGAACCACGTTAATTAAAATTAATCCCATTATGTCAATAATTGTTAAGAGCAGTGCTAAGAAGAAGATGATTCAAGCACATTGTTGTGGCAGAGGAGTAAATCAATAAATGGACTTTAACAAGTGGCTTACGAAGTCAATATATAGTTTTATTTTCACATTACTTCACAGCAGTCCATACTGCAATCAAGTTGTCAGTCTGAGGTAGATTTAGAGACTATTTACACAAAACTAATTCTGTGTGCTATTTCTTAAATCTGTGTATACATGCAGATTTTTTTGAACATGGAGTTTTGGTCGTTGTGTTTTATTATGGTTTTCAGCATCTAATGCCGTTTTTTTTTAAGTTGCAGTGTCAAGTTCAATTTTAAAAAGCGTTTTCAAGGCCCTTGTGTTTAGTACCATTCTGTTCTGCTCCAGCTGTTTTTTGAACACAAAAATGTATGCAGCTTCTCTGTTCCTGTGCCATAGTGTGGTAAAACTTGCAAAAAACATTCTGATATTATAACATGCAGCTTGAATTGCTCTGATGTTCTGATGATTGCTCTAATTTCATTAAAGAATTTATGTAAGGGGACATAATAATTGTGTTCATTTGAGATTTATTTATGATTAATGATTAAATGCCCTTTTTTTTTAAATAAAAGAAAATTATAGTTTTATAATGTATTGCTTGAAATTAACATTCAATTGACAGGCCTCCAGATAGATTAATTGTGTGAATAATTAATATTTTTGAATGCTTTGAGAAATTAGTTGTTGGTAAATTGTTAGTTAACCATACTAAGTGAACTGTTCCTGTAAAAGGCTCTTCTTTGAGACGCACATAATTACATTAACACTATGCCATTCTATCCTTGGCATGCTGAAAGTTCTGGAATGTAACGGACACTCAACTCAAGTTTGGCAAGAGCTAAGGGGTTTTATATAGACTCACATTAATCTTATGGCCTTCAGAAAAAAAGTCTTATTAACCCACATAACCAGAATAAGATAATTACCTTTGTTACTCCTCTTCTGTGTTTAATTCTCGGCGGGGGTTGAGATGTGTGTGCATGTGCGTGTGCGCGCATGTGTATAGGAGGGATACTATAATCTATGAATTATTAATACATTATTATCTCTTAATTAAGACTTATCATTTTTCTGACATTTTAATATTGCAGATGCCTAGGAACTGTTGTTGTTTTTTCTCTTTTTTAAGCCCACGGGGGGTCATGTCAGCAAAAAAATAATATAGTCACAATATGCGCAAGAAACCATTCAACTGCAAGCTGCACATGATTCAATTCAATTCAAATTTTAAAATGTATTTGTATAGCGCTTTTCACGATACACATCATTGCAAAGCAGCTTTACACCAAAGTCATGTTACAGTATATGTAGTAGTAGCTTGTACATGTACATACAGTATGGCATAGATGTGAGGTGAAGATCAATGAGGAAGAAAAAGATGTTTATGTGTAAAAGGAAAACCCAATATATGAACATCTGTGTATTAAACTTGCTGTTCATAACAGGGTTGAGGAGAAAAGTCTCCTTCACTACAAATAAAGGAAATGCAAAGTAGGATGCGCTGAGACTCAGCCAATCAATGCAGATTACAGCAGTGAAGGGGTGGACTCAAACAATGACATGTATTCCACTTCGGGAGCCACGTGCGAACACGTAACACATATCAAAGTGACTTTGATCACTGCAAACACAAACACACAGTTACAGGTAAACAGGGTAGAGAAGGAGAAAAGCTCTTTAAAATAGAATACTAAAATAAGCTACTGCTTACTGCGTATTTAACAGTATATAATATAGACTGCTATTTTGTCTGAAACGGTATTCTGTATGCAATGAGAAATGTCTCAAATGCCAGTCTGCCTCTTGCCATGTTAAATAGTTCACCCAAAAATGAAAATTTGCTAAACTCACCCTCAGGCCATCCAGTATGTAGATGAGTTTGTTCTTTCATCAGAACAAATTGTTTTTAAGAAGTTGAAAACCTAACTTGCTCACCAATGGATCCTCTGCAACAGTTTGAAGGCGAAAATATATTTTTTTCAAATTTGCAGCTTTTTGCTTCCATTGCTGTTAATTGATTGAGTTACCAGATTTGGATAGATAACTTGTGGATTATTGTGATGTTTCTATCGGCTGTTTGGATTCTTAGTCTGCCGGCCCCCATTCACTGCAGAGTATCCATTGGTGAGCAAGTGATGTCATTTCTGCAAATCTGTTCTGATGAAGAAACAAACTCATACTTGGATGGTGGGGAGGGGGAGTACATTTTTGCAAGTTTTCATTTTTGGGGGAACTACTCCATTGATTATAGCAAGTGTGGTCTATTTATCTCAGAAATAAATGTGGTTATTTTCGCCCAGGTTTGAGTAAAAATGTCACATAATTGTAGCAGCTCAAAATATGTTTCTTAGGAACTGAGTGCCTGAGAGCAAAGATGGCAGGTTGCAGGTTGTGTATTTCAGAGGCTGAATACACCAGCTGAGCATCTGCTATTGAGATGAATGGAAATGCTAACATGCTCTCCAGGTATTTAGACCTCCTTGGGTGTAACTTATGTGTTGAGCATCAGGGTCGAAATCACATTTAAATGTCAAATTCCATTACTGTGTTTACTCTATCTTATCCCCATGGACAAACATGAGCACAATTGCATTAAAATGATTGGCACCAGTCAAACATTATCAAGTCAGAACATGCAAATCTGTCAATGGTGTTGTATTCTTTTAAAAGATGCAAACATGTACCATTTACGCACTACAATGTACATTTAAGGTGCTAATATGCACCCCTTAGGGTGCCTAAGAGAGAGTGTACTTTAATGCTGCAATCTGCTACTATATGCCTTCATTTCACTTTCAGTCACATTGTTTGATTGGATATAAGTACAGCATTTGAAAGTTTAACAAAAGGTACACAAATATTCCTCTGTTGTGAGTTTCAGTACAGGGTTATCATTAGCAAAACTTTGGAAAAAAGTTTACTTAAATATTGTTGAAATAAAATAAAATCTACAAATCATTTGACATATTTCATTCATTTCTCAGTTCTTCATATTTCACTCTGCAGTCATTTATGCAGTTCCAGGTTTTACTTGCAGTAATTGTGTTTTATCTTAGTTTAAAATGTTTTAATTTTATTCTTATGCTGTATCTATCCCAGCATATTAATCTTTAATCCCAGTTTATTGTGCAGAAACAAATATATGATTTCCCTAAATGGCACAAGTTTGCAGGAAGGTTGCTGACCAATGACAGAAGACTGATATTCTTTCTTTTTTTTACTAGATTTAGGTTAACGTTTTTAGTGTTTTTTTTTTTGTCATGTTTTTCTTTAGGTTTTCATGTGTGGTTTTTTTTTTTCTTTCTTTGAAAATCTTCCAAAACATTGAAGATATTCTGCATAGCATATGTTCTACATTGCGCCTGCCCTTACTTGCTCACTTCCTGCATTTATTCAACTACAAACTTGATGAAATGACAAAAGACCTTTTAAGAGTCTCGAAAAAATCACCTACTGTATGAAAAATGAATAATCTCTGATGGGGGAAGGCTTTAAATAGCTGCTAAAACCTCTTGTGACATTTTCTTTTCCGTTCTAATTTCCTTTAAAATTACATTAGACCCAGACACTATGATAGACAGATGGAAACACAAAGAGGCAGACAGATAGACAGATCAGCGGACTAACTGCAAGGCCATGGAAAAAGACCTTTTTTGTTGTTTGTTCTATCGTATGCTAGAGTAAAACATCATCCAGAGAGACATTTAATCACAGGGAGGTTGTAAACGTCCTCTAAAATGATTTTGAGACTGCTAGTTAACCGTTATTGTGAAATCATTCAAACAATTCAGATTGCTGCAAATGGCTGCAATATAAAAAAGACTAAGAAATTAAAGGGGGTCTGAATACTTTCTGTACCCACTTTATGTTAATATTTAAAAGCTGCTTTTGATGGGGTTTGGTTCATCATGTGAGTTTTTCATCACCACCTGCTTTTTGGTGTATTACAAAGGTGCGAAACAGATTTCGGTAATTTAATAGGTTGGTATATCAATATCATATAAGTTCAATTAAATCAGGGTATTTAAATGTAAATTAACAATAAAACCATGAAACATAAAATGATTTTAAAATTCTGGCACAGCTGGCATTTTTTCATTGTCAATTCTATGGAATTTTTTATTTTTATTTATTTATTTATTTTTTTTACAGTGATTATTATTTTTCTTTAATAATCGGATTAAATAGTTTAACCAAACTGAAAGAAAAAGCATAAATGTTGCAATATCTCAGACCATTCAAAGCATGTTTACTTTGTTGTTTGGGGTATTGCAACATTCATAAAATTAGCTTATTTGTAGGGGTTTCGCAAAGATTGTCTCCAGTTTGATTAATGCATTTATGATGATTTAAAAGTTGCCACTTTCAGCAAATCCATTAATTATTACAATATTTTGGCTGTTGGGTTTTTTCAAGGTCGACTAGCCTCAAAGCGAAACAATGTAAGTTTCCAGTCTCTGGATCCAGGTTTTCAAGTGCAGTGTGTGGAGAGAGATTACTGTAGATGTGCAGTTCAGAACTGGCCTTACAAGAGATTGAGCTGTATGACATCAGCGGAGTGGGCAGCAGATACTGGAAGTTATAAAAACACGTGGACAGTAACTGCAGGAGAGAACACTCTCCCTTGGGCAGGAGGAATATACAGAGAGAAATGTGTGTGGTTTTATGGATGGGAGAGGGAGAGAGAGGTAAAGAAACAGGCAAAACCAGAGAAAGAGTGTGTGTTTGTGTGTGTTTGTGTTCTGAGTGGGCTTTTCTTCTGCTGTGAACCTCCTCATTGTTATGCAACTCACAGAGCGAGAGACTCACCCTGGACAGGACAGCAAAGTGTTCTGGAAAAGACTCTCTCTCTCTCCCTCTCTCTCTCCCACTCACACACACACATGCACGCACACACACACCAGTGCACACACCTGGGTCTCAAGGCTGTCTCTTTTCAGAACTTGTGTATAAAATGCACACACATATACACTCTCTCTATACGTTTAAAAGAAATAGTTCAGCTAAAAATGATTTTGTTATCATTCACTCATCTTCCTGTTCTTCCAAACCTGACTTTGGATCTTTTTGGAACATAAAATCATTGTTCCATAATGTCCTGGTCGCTATTTAACATGCAAAGAATCTATATGCTTACTTTTCATGATGTGAATTGAGCCAGTTTTAAATAAAAAATGAGTTTTTGAATGTGGATCTATTGTTATTGTCCAATTTTCTTTTCTTCTTTACTTTTTCTCTTTTTTGACTGCTCTTTTGGTCACTGGAAAAGGCTTCTCTAAACAAGCACCATAAACTTACTGTAAGTTTAGTGCATGACTTCCGGCTATATCAAGTTTTCTAAAGTCATGCAAAACAGTGCAGAGCAGACTGAAATTGAATTTGATATTCAACAAACAGCTTTCCTTCTGCAGTAGCTGTCAAATCTCATTTGCATTCAGATATGACCAGCTGCTGTGTTTACATGTGCACCAATAGTCTGATTATTGGCAATTATCAGAGAAGAACAAACAATGTACATGTCAACATTTGCTTTTCTTTGACACTATTCACTGATATCTCTACCCTATATACCTCTACCAAAAATGTTATTTCAAAAATATCTGTTAAAGCTGTTTATTAACCTGCTTCATTTGCAGAATGCTTTGTATTTGGAATGGATTCTTTTATTTAGTGTGGTTTTTTTCATCCTGAAAATATGCAGTGTCTTCATTTTTAGTGTTTCCTACCATCGGCAAAACAAATGTCCATGTCACACAAAGCTGTAAAAAATAAACTTTTTATTGTTTTCCCGAAAAGAGTAGCTTATAACTGTCACTGAAATTCACAAGGCTTTAGGCAACATTTTTATTAGTGGACCCCTTAGGCCAGATGAGTTAGCTATACCAAGTGGGGCCCCCTGATCACATGGCCCAGGACAGCACTCTTAGTTGCTTGCGGCCATGTGGCTTTCTCTATTCTGCTATGATTTCAGACCTGTTCATGAATACAACAACACTAGAACATGGTGGAATAAATGTGATTGAAACGTAAACATGCATGTGTACTGCACATTTCACTATGATTATGGTTACTCTAATTATAAGCATAATCATATTAGCATAATTACAGTTTTCTGTTTCCACGAGGTCCAGCTTAACCACAGTATTTCTTTAAAGGAATACTAAATGAAAGTGTTCTGAAAATATACTCAGCCTCAGGCTATGCGAGATGTAGATGAGTCTGTTTTTTTTAGCGGAATAGATTTGGAGAAACTTAGCATTACATCTCTTGCTGACTGATCTGCAGTGAATGGGTGCTGTCAGAATTAAAGTCCCAACAGTCCCCTTATGAAGCTGTGTGTTTGTAAAAAAAACTGCCACTAACATGAAATGTCGCTTCTGGCCAGTCAATAATTCATGATAATATTTAATCAGTGGAAACAGTCCACCCCCCTGTTTTCCTTTCACATCAAATATACTATTTTGGACAGTTTTGCTTGTAAACTGAGCTTGATCTGTATATATTTCACTCCTCAAGATGATTGGAGAAAGCAATATTAGGTATATATGGCTCATATTTTAGCTGAAGCAAAATTTCGAGTTTAAAAATGTCTCAATGATAGATTTATTAAAGACGATAAGGTTTTTCACTCCATAAGAAATGTTAATCGATAGACTGGAGTGACGATGATTACTTGGATGGACTTGGATGGTCAGATTCAGTAAATTAAAATAAAATAATTTTGAGAATGAAATATTAATTTAATGACATTTAAAAGGTGTTCGATTTTCATTGAATTCCAGCATAAATCTCTTTCGCACAAAGCTGTAATTTTTTCTTCAGTTGATTTTTGGCGCCTAAAATCCACTTGTCACATATAGTCACATTCTTTAATTTTGTGAGGGACGAAAGGCAATAACCACTATGCTTTTTTGCAGAAGAAAGAAAGGGAAGCTCTGGGTGAGTAAATGATGACACAATGTTTATATTGGGGGGGTGAGCTATTTCTTTAACTGAAGATGTTCCTAAATACATGCAGCCCACCACAGTAGTTGCGCGCGCGCACGCAGGCTTGGATTTAGGGCGGACTTTAGGACCATGGAGAGTTCTCCCACAGCAGCGAGCGCACACAGCCCGTCTTGAAGAGGAAACCCCCACAGGAGCTCTAGCTGCCGGATACCTGAGACATCTCAAATCATCCCTCTGACCGAAGAGCGCACGGCGCGCCACGGAATGCGCAGGAGCGACCGACTGTCCGCTAGACGAGGGCGCACGGTCAAGCCATGGGTCCTTTTTCAGCAGCTTTGAGTTCTTAATGCATTATGATGTCCTAAAGTCATAGAGACCCCTGGAAATCCTTTGAATTCTCCTTAAGGCAGCGTCTGCATTGGAATAAACTATCAGCTGGTGATTTTTTCTGTTCGGATGGATGATTTGGTCAGATTCCTCATTCATCGTGATGCGCGTTCATTCCGTTTCCAAGTGTCTTATTGACTGACCGCGGATCAATTTTTGGACGTGGGCTGACGGTAAGCTCGCGCTCTGTTTTAGTTACCCGTGCGAAGTTTGAAGTGTGTGTTTTTGGAGAGGTTTCATGGGGATGCGGGGGCGGCGAGTTGATTTGCTTCGGCTCGTGAAGATGCCTATGTGCTCTAACCTTTACAAAATAACGAAATCGTGTAAATGTGGAGTCTGATGCTTAAATAATGACAACTCATTTTCATCAAGACAGAAATGCAGAGTTAGATCTGCCTGTTAACAACATGTCCGAATCAAATTTCACCTAAATTTAATAAAATAAATAGGCAATTATTTTTGTGAAAGAAGACAATTAGCCAAAATATGTTGTATCAGTAGGATGTGATTGTATTGTAACATTATTTGCATGACCATTTTACGACTATTCAGCAACGAGCCTTCTTATTAATGAGAAAACAACATTGTATAGCTGTAATGATATAAAAGTAAATTGTGGTCTTTTTGCTGTCCTACTTTTACGCCACTTGTTTTTCAAAATCAAGCTGTCTGGGCAGGATGTTTCTCATTAGTCTACTGTATTACAGTAAGCTAATGCGACTCCAATAAGAATCTTCGTTGATATTTGAGATTTTCAAACGAACTAATAAGTAAAACATACCATATGAGGGCGAATATGCTTCACTGACATAAAATAATGGCACGACATAGAAACGTCTTAATGGTTCTACAAGTACGCAAATATCAATATAGTTATTTTGGTTTGTATGTTTTTCAGTGTATGGTACAATATAACACGGACATTTGTTCTTGAGAAATTACTCGCACCTAAAAGCAGCATTTCAGGTAGGATTCAGTTAAGATCTCAGTAAGAACCGCGGAGTTTGCATACGCGCAAAAACAAGACAAGGTCTTGATGGTGTTTTTATTACTGACAAAAGGAAGGGTTTAACATTTTATTCCAACTGTGCGGTCTATTTGCAAGCCACTGTTATATGTAATCTCGCTTTGCATTTGTTTGACTACAAATAAATTTAGAAAACGCGACATGATGTGCGGTAATTTTTGAGATGGCTTGTTT
Source organism: Enteromius treurensis (assembly GCA_032275025.1). Classification (NCBI taxonomy): domain Eukaryota; kingdom Metazoa; phylum Chordata; class Actinopteri; order Cypriniformes; family Cyprinidae; genus Enteromius; species Enteromius treurensis. The sequence continues at coordinate 7,615,499 of JAUCMU010000151.1, forward strand.
AAAGGCGGTGTTTGCGGGAGTATTGCACCCTCCTGCGATGGTACGGACAGAACACACGCACACACACTCACTCACTCTCTCACACACACACACACACACACACACTGCAGTGGCGTCTGATCACAGTCTGCAAGAGAGTGAGCGAGAGAGAGTGCGCAGGAGAATCTGTACCGACACCGGCTGGTACACATTAGACCTCTCTTGGGCTTTTCACACTGGAAATCGTAAACCCAGGGTCATTTTTATTCCTGGGTTAACCGATTACCTGCTGGGTTATCTTGTTCACTGTTTCCCACTGCTCATTCACTGCCCTGGGATAGTCATTAGTCGGGTTAGGAAATTTCACTCTTCACGTTTTGTGAACAGCGGGTTATCGTTCCTATTTGCATATTTGTAAGGTCAGTAACATTTGACCAATACTGCACGCGTCCTGTCGCATATGGACTTTTCGGGCCAATGTTAAAAAAGGGTATCTTCCTCATTTACTGAGTCACTGCTCAACCTTTTGCACATTTTCTAAAATGTTTCTCCCTAGACATTAAAGTTAAGTGCACGCAACTTTATGTAGCATTAATATTTAATGAGGCATGCAATTGCTTAGCTTATGATTGGTTGAATTGGCATTCTAATACCGCCTTGTTGGACTTTCCATGCTTGAAATGGTTAACCCGGGGTCATTCCTAATTTTTTGCTAAAAGTAAAACTGGGTATTTCACTATAAGTTTTTTTAAAAGATGAGTTGACATACTTATTTGCATATTTTGAGGTTAGTAACTTGGATTGGACAACTACAGCGCGTGTAGCTATGTAGATCCGCTTTGGTTATTAAAACCTTATAAAGCATACAGCAAAACAATACGTTCTTATTATCACCAGTTAATGCATTTGTGTCACTGTTCTATATCTTCCCCTCACCATGGAGACTAGACATAACATGAAAGTTTATGCAACATACAAAGCTCATGAATACTTTATAAGGTAAGCACTGTTCGTTTATAATTGGTTCTCTGTTGCTAAACAACTTGTTGTAAAATCTCAGCACTTCAATATCCTTTCTCGCTGTGTACCAGTTTATTAAATGTTAGCACTGCAAAGACTAAAGCAGGGCTTCATAACCCAGGGTCAAAAGCCTTACTAACCCTATTTCAAAATAAGTGTGAAAGTTGCTTAACCCAGGGTTAGAATTGGCTTTAACCCAGTTAAGCGTAGCGTGAAAAGCCTTTTGGCTGGCCTAGTGTTGCTGCTACAATCCAAGGCTCATGTGAAAACACACCCAAGGCATGACACTCGTCACGGATGCAGATTCATAAATTTACATTGCCCTCTTTTGCCCTTGTGACACCTGCAAAAATTATCATCCAAACGCATAGACTTCCTCCATTTGATGCATTATCAGTATAAACAAGCCAATCTCCGAATGCTAATGATTGCTTTAGCTTATTCCCTTAAATGTGTGCCTGGAATACACAGATGAAACGTTGGCGAAAATTGTCTTTGACAGCGCCATTGACTCCTCTTAAAGGAACTGTCACTCAGGTTTGAATGTGGTATGGGGCACAGCCCGGGTTTATTGTGTCGTTGTGTTTGTGCGGTTATAAAGAATGCATCAAGTCCCATGGTGGGGCTCCTATTGCCTAGGGTGAGTTTGAAGATGGACCCACACACACTTCCCTACTTAAGTTTCCAAAGAGATCTGGCTCTAGCGCATGCCATTACCGGCAGCGTTTGGATGGCCTATTAATAAACAAGGCATGTTCTGTCATGGGTTTACTGAATGGCCAGAGGCATTGGTTAGCCACTTGTCGATAAAATCTGTGAAGTAGAATCTGCACAAGAACCAATACATGTTAAAATGCACTTTGATGTGGTGTGGCTATTTGACTGTGAGTGGTGCTGAAAGAACAGCTCCCTTTTTCAATGAATTACAACACATCTGTCAGAACCTTCTCTGCCTTGATATATCAGCAGGTCAACTCACGTATCATTAAAATGACAAAACCGCTATGACTGATGCCCCTGATCTGTGGGAAGCTAAAAGTCACGTCTGTTGCATTCTGATAAAAGCATGCATGTGTAATTTAAAGCCTCACTCAAATTGGACTCCATATTGCAGTTGACTTCCGGGTCTGTTGCACTTTTGAGTTTGACTGGAATTGGTGCATGTTGCAGAGTCAGTCCTTGCTGTTAAATGGCTCAAAATCTTGGATGGGGTTAACTGTAGAAGTTCATAGGCTTCTTGAGTGTTTACATGTATGAAATATAGTTGTATTGTTTTCCCGCGAATAAAACGCACTCATGAGACCCCCCTCCCGGTTTCTTAGGGACCACTTTACTGGGCACAATATCAATAAGAAGCTTGTCGCTATCTGTGTGTGAGTGTGTGTTTGTGTGCATAATGAGGAGAGTATGCTGTGGGAAAGCCCTCATTATAAAACAGTTTGAGCTCTCGGGCCATTAAAGTCAAGTACAGCGAGTCAGGAAACGAGTAGAGGATGCTCAGGTGGATTGCTAGATGATTGAAACAATAAACTCATTCTCTGTTGTCTTGTCAGTAATGGCTACTATTGGAATCTGTTGGGCTGAGGGCTCTTGTCAGCTCTCGTCCTGGTGATGGTTGTGACCTGAGGTCCTAGCTGATTGATTGGGTCTCAAAAGAATAGTGATCGATTAGTAATAAGTGAAGAGAACCTATTGATTTAGGTTGGTGAGAAGTTGTTAGGCTTTTAGGAAAGTCCACCATGGTTTCCTGACCTTGGTGGTGCTTTTTATGCTGGAGCACACCTGTGGTGAAGTGAAGCGTCACGCAACAGAGATCTAGCAGCCCATATTTTCATAATACGCAGGGAATTTCAATTGGAAGGACGTACAAACAACACATGCACGCAAATAAATAAATATAACGAGTTCATTCATTTGTGTGTTTGTGTGCGGAGAATATGCAAGACGTGTGGCATTGACGCATGCACGCAAACTCATTTACTGCTGGTTTTCCTGTTGCTGATGAAGTCTGACATGTAATCTTTCCTTGTTTTTTTTTTCTCTAGCTCTCTCCCTCTCTATTACTGTCACTTTCTCTCTCCCTTAAGACTGTCAAACTGTCAGAATCCGCACTGATTCTCACCGAATAGTACTGAAACCTGCAGTGTGTGAATCTGTATGAGTGTGTTTGTGTAGACCCAATTTAGTCTCATATGTAACAGGGCGTTTGCAGTACAACTAGATTTTTTTACAGCACTTCCTACACTGACAGCTATGAATGTTTCTGAAATACCAAAGGTCGGTCATTTATTCTTTATTGACAGATGGTAGAATTCAACATCTGATCTCTTGTTTATTGCCTTTAAGTTTTTACTCATTTGGCTTATAGTGGCCACAATTTGAGAGAAGCCTCATTCTGATTCTCTCTCACCATTTAACCTTGGAGTATAAGGCCATGACAAACGCAATGGATTCTTGGGCAGAAAACCTTTGATGGAATAGAGAATCTGCCTCAATTTTAGTGCTTTCCTTGTAAATGAGATGCTGCAGTCATTTACATTAGCGAAACTATGTCAGGAACCTAGACATCAGTTAGAAAAGTAGTTCCGTAATGACAATCACAGTAATTCTGAAAGCATTGGTCAGGATGAAGATTTGGAGTGAGCTAGAATACTAATTTCCCAGAGGAAAACACAGAGGGAAAAGACAGATTTAAACACACTGTACATTGGGCTTCTCAGTCAGACCACTAGTGAAAATTCAATGCAGTACTTTTCACTTCAAATTATAGTAGAATAGCATTTTGAGGGAGAAATTTAATTGGAAAATTAATGACATGCAGAATGTCTCAGTATTCGGTTTGTTCTCCTTTAATGACAGTGGCACTTGAGCTGACATGAACTCCACAAGAAAGAAGCTGATGATCAGCACGATTCGAGAATATTCCAATGAACATCTTGAGCTTTAATGCAGAAAATTTTTACCTCTTCTACAAAGGAATTCACATGGTCAATTTGACAAATTTGTTCAATAGTGACCTAGACCTCTTAAATATTTATCATTCATTTTTTGTTTCAAAAAGATGTCTCGGGCCCCACAGTATATAATTATTTTTTAATGAATCAATTACAGTCTTTAAATAGTGATGGCTATAATTGCAGCGATTTTCACGTGACAAACTAAACGCATTAAGCTCAACCACAGTGTTCATTAAAATTAGCCAAAGAATATGAACACGTCAGACCTTATGGCTATGAGAATAAAGTATGTCCTTCAGGAACCGAAATTATTGCTGTGCTTTGAAACCTACTTCAAAACACGGGCAAAAGTTGATTTGGAGTTGTGCCGTAATGCTTGGATTTAACTGGAGTTTTTTTTTGGAATAAGGTTTGGACACTGGAGTATTACAGTATTTACTGAGTAATAGCATTGATAATGCTGTGTACTGCTAGACATTATTGGACTTTTTGTCTTGGTGAGGTTTCTCTCTTAATGATATCCTAAATGTTCACAGAAGTTATTGTGTCTTCTTTTCTCTTTTCAACTTTATTGTATTCACTTGAGGCAAATTCCAATAGGTTTTATGTCCATAAAATATTATCACTTAGAAGCATTTTTTTATTACTCTTCAAACTTAATGGAGTTTTCAGTTATTTTTTTAATTAATCTTACATTTAGTCTTAGATGTTTCTTCAAATTTGTTAGGGAAAATAAGAACCAGACTAATAAGACAATTGTTCACATACAATAATAATACAGAGCTGTAGTATTAATATAAATGACTTGGCTCAGATAATTTGACAAGAATTAGATGGGAACGTTTGAGTTCATGTTGAAATCTCTGACGTTTCATTGCAGTAACTTAGCAAATCGTGCTGTTTGAGAAACCGTTGAGAGCCTCTTCTGAACCTCAAGAGGAAATACTTGTGGGATTACTGGGGTCTTTTCAGCAGACAAGTCTGAGAAGCAGGAGACTGAAACAGCTCAGCCAACAATAGTATTCTCAATTGTATATTAACTCAAACAGTAAACTAGAATGTATTGATTGAACCTGATAATTAACATGCAAATTGCTGTGGCCCTACAGCTCGCCTCTTAAGCTACTGTGCTTGACAGAAAAATCTCAGTTGCAAAAAACTCGTCATGTTTTTGTGACATTGTTTCCCTCAGCCCTTTTTTTAAGTATGTGCACAAGTGATTAAAAGCAGCCCAAGGAATTAAAATGTAAACAAATCTATGAAACATCAGTCGTAGCTATTGCAAATTTATCAAAAATAGACCTACTGTATACATAATTGAATACGCAAATAAAATGTTTAGGTCACAACAGCATCTGTTTCTTAATAAATTCAGAATTGATTTATTTGGCATAATTGGTGTTTAATTTCAAAGCTTATTAGCTCAGCCTACTCTACTAGAATGGCAACATTCTTTTCTATCATTCTAACAAGTAATACAATTCTAATCAAGACCGTGTATCGCTGGAGTCTGAAGGTAAAATTCAATTCACAAATTAAAAACATAAAGCTGGCTATCATCATCATCCATACAAGTTAACTAGTATAAATTCATACCTAACTGTAATTTTTCATGCATTGGAGGATAGTTTGGTTTTGCATAAATAGCTAATTTGACTAATTTATCCATTCATGAGGTGCCAGTGGCAGGTTTCTCGCTCATGAAAAAAACAGAGAATTATAAAATGGTGATTTCCAGGCTTGTAAAAGTCACGGAAGTCAATTAAATCTCAGACGTCATTAAAGGTTCTAAGGTGAGCATCATTCTATAAATATCATTATCTCCTTCTGTAGCCAATGTGAGAGTAGCGGCCTTCAAATCTCACAGACGAGAATACGTTGAATCAGCAATGTTTCTCAAGCTTCAAAAACAACTGCAGTAGTCAGTAGGAGTGGGAGCCCTGCAGATATATACACCTTTCATCATGTTAAGTCATGTCAAACGTAATTTAATTTGAAAACCTTAAGTTTTCTCCACATACCTCTTTTCTTCTCTCCCATTGCTATCCATTATCTTTGCTAGCCCTTTGACCACCTATTATCTTGTCTTTTTTTGACTCCTGACTGAGAATGAGTGTGTCTGGTGAGGGGATTAGCGGTGCTGTGTCTGGAGGTGGTGTAGGAGAGCAGTAATACTCAATAATTAATCACCATCAGCAGCACAGAGCATGGAAGAGTACTCAGGGGTCCCTTGTTAGCTGGGGCCGATCAGTGAAGTGTGAACAGTCTGCAAGCCTCTTAAACCACATACACACCTGATCAATATTCTGAATTTCAATTCACGCTAAGGGCACAGAAAGACAGTCACATGAGTGTTCTCTGACTTTTTCACGGCTGTGATGTATGGTGAGGGTAGAGCACCTGTAGTCAAGGTTACATGTGCACTAACAAGTCAGTGTCATAAAAAAGAAATCATTCAGGAGTCCATATTTGAGTCTATATTTATTGTTTCTCATTTCCTGCTTTTGCACTCAGTCACGCACACACACTCTTTATGCCCCCAAGCGTGTTCGACTTCTACTCTGATATTTGGCTGGCACAAGGAAGCTGGAACTGCCACAATAAATAATGGAGTCCACAAAGACCGGCGTGGTCTTTATCTTTTTCCCCTCTCATTCTTTTACAAATACAAACCCACACCTACAACTGCACAAACACACATGCACGCACGTCTATTTGGCTCTCTTGTGAGCCATCATATGTGTAGTGTCTGAATATAGATGTGGTTCAGGTTGTCCTTGAGTCATTCGTTCTGCTGTCTCGTAAGTGTGTGTGTGGTGGGGGGGTTGACGGTGTGTGTATCTCTGTTCATAACGCAGCACTCTTCCTCCAGGGGCACTGTTATATTTACCGCATGGTAAATGTGTTGACTGTCAGGCCTGGAGATGTGGAGAGTTTAAATTGGATTAAATCATAAAATCACCACATCAATCATTCACAGCTGGGCCCTCCGCCACACGCCTGTCCGTGTGCATGTGTGTGAGCGACCGTACATGTGTATGTGATTATTAGCTGCAATGAGAAATGAGGAAGACCTTCTGTGTACGCCTCTAACTGGACGGTGATTGAATTGCCTATTGTGAGTGGGGGGGAAAAGCAGCGCTTATTTGGACTGATTTGATCTTAAAAGTGTTCAGTCTGGCAGATGATTAGGTGACTGTGTGATTTAACAGGTGACTGAATGATTGGGGACGATTAGTGTTATTTGCTAAGTCGAGCATCTCTAGCATTACTTTTTAAAAAAGCCTTAACCCTAAGGCTGGAAATATGGCACATAACTCATCCCACATTGTTTTTTCGTGCTACCCTGAATCATGCAGCTTGTTGAGGAGAGCCATGTTTGTTACTTTTATAAGAATATATATATATATATATATATATATATATATATATATATATGCAAAATTACATAAAATGAAGCAAATGAAATTATATATTTCATATATTGCATATAATCAATTAATTTGGTGGGAAAATATACTGAGATCAAAGGATAGTGTTCTAAGTGACACTAAATGTTACTCAGAACACCTTAGCAACCACACTGTAACACCCTGACAACTAACCCACTACAGCAAGGGTCATCAAACTTTTTAGTTTAGTTCTCACTTGCCTCAATACACCTGCCTGGAAGTTTAAAGTATACCTAGTTAGATCTTAATTAGCAGCTTCAGGTGTGTTTGCTTAGGGTTGGAACCACCGGCCCTCCAGGACCGAACTTGGTGACCCCTGCACTACAGTCTAGTATCATTGCAGCAAAATTTGCATGGTAAGGCGCTACTTAATAATCAACAATATCTCATGGCAGTTCATAACTTTACATTTTGCCGAACTGTTTGCAAATTTAAATAATCTTGTACATATGTTTTTGTACAATCTGCTTTTGCCCCAGTTAGAGTTACTTTTAATGTTACTGATTCGGCTAATATTATTTCATAAAAATGCACTAAATTAAAAATTGGGTAAAAATGTTGCCATGTGCATTAATTTTGAAAACTGTGGATGCAACACATTGTGATGCATCATGATAACGAATTAAATCAAGTTGAATTGAATTGTGAAACCAATGAACACCCCTACTAAAAATTTTAATTTTCAGATGATTCACACTCTACAGTTTTATCTAAAGTCTACATATTTACATTTTTCTGTGAAATCTGGTTGGGATTCAGTTTGTATTTATTTAAATGTATAATTTTTTAATTACATATTAATTACTTTTTTATGTATTGCACTGGTTGCTGTTTTGAATGAGTTTTGAATGAATGGAACTTTTAAGCTTTAAAATAGATTATATAGTATCAGAAATGTCCCATATGATGTGCCATATTCAAGAAAACTCTAACGTTTTGTGAGGAACAGATTGGAGTCATTGTTGACTAATTAATTTTCTCCTCCATTTTATTTGTTGTGAATCATTAAGACAGCTGAACAAATCATTTTACATTTTGTAAACTAAATTAACCAATTCATTGAAGACATCTGACTTGAAAAACGACCAATTCACAATTTAGCTGCTGGCTGGATGAAAACATTAGAGATTTTCAGTTAATAATTGCCTTAATGGGTCTGTTCCAGAACAGTCCTATAAAATGCACCTTTTATGTTTCACAGAGGAAAGAAAGTCATTTGGGTTTGAAACAGCATGAGGATGAGGAAATGTTGACAGAATGTAAATTTTTGGGTGAACTATCCTTTTAATTAAAGCCGTAATAAGTGATCTCATACACATTAACCGGTGGCTGTGAAAATGTGAAATCTTTATATCCTACCTTTTCTAATTTTTTTCCTCTCTGTCTTTCTTTCCTCTCTCAGAACCCTGAGATTATGTGTGGGAGAGGGATGATAAGCCCTTTAAAGAGATCACAAGAGCACTCTCTCTCGTTCACCCCTTTGCCTTTTTAACACACACACAGACACACAAACACTCCCACACACACACACAAAATAAAGTCTATTAACCTCTCAAATGCTACTGTTCCTGATGGGATTTAGGCCTGCCAGTGTCTGAATTTGGCATGCAATTCATCATCAGTAGAATGTTATTGTAAGATAATTACGGATGAAGAGGAAGGGTTTGCGCACACTTATTAAGTTTACATTAATTATTTGAAAAAAGATGGGAAGCAGGGAATATAGGTGTTATTTGATTAGATGTAACAAGTCTTGGAGGGAATTTCAAGAATACCATATTGCTGCAGGGAGTAATTTAGAGGTCTGCGTTAAAGTGACAGAAGCAGTGCATCATGGGGGAGTCATGTGACAGGACTGTGAAATGAATTATGAACCTGAAATGATGTTTAGGTGCTTTATCAGCTGGAGACTTCAAATAAAACCGTAAACAGAGGTGATTATGGTTGGTTGACATGTATATGTAGTACTTGAGTTTTGAGAAATGCATTTTTCACCCTGTATTTAGAGATATTCATATTCACCCCCAAAAGCTAAACATTTGTTAAAAATGGTGAAACACAGCAATTAAAAATATACCCTTATCCTCATTCTTTAATATATTATTAAAAAAGTTCACGTTTCCTGTTAACCGTCCATATATATTTGCCTTTGAATCCAGTTGCCAAACTCTCTGTCTATTTATTAATGAATATTTCAGTCCAATTTGGGTTCAATAGACTTCAGAGGCTTGCGCATTGGATTCAGATATCTAGTTGGCCTCTCTGATCGCTCTCATCATTTGTTCTTGCACATTAAAGGGAGATGAACTACACTAAATCATTACTGCATATCTTTTTTTTTTCCTCTCTGTTAACGAGTTTGTTAATTAATTCTGTTAAAATGTTACACACCCAGAGTTCTTTATAAGAATCGTGTGTGTCCTACATTACTCAAACATTTGAGTAGAAACACCCATTCAAGGCGAGAGGACAAAGAAATCAGTGTGTGCTTATTCTGCAATGGAAAGGGTTTGGATTCCCTCTGAAAACAGGCTTCTCGGATGGGAGAATTGTGGGGACGCTGTGCACAGACAGCAAACGGAGATTAAAATAGATTTTAAATATGAACACAGAACGCAGGTGATTGAGTGGCTTCGTGAGAAGGCAGAGAAATCTGATAAAATATGAAGAAGTCATACTTTAATACGATTTGACCAAGAAAGAAATGCTTAAAGATTGTATCTCTCTAAGCTTTGTATCACACATATACATATATATATGGAGAATGTAAGAAAGCAAAAATGTCGGAATTCCAGATAAATTCAATTTTGCAGACTTTACACATTATTGCAGAAATTGTGTACATAGAGCAACTATGAGGAGAGCAGAACGTTATTGTATTTGGGGGCCAATTGCCATTTCTATTATGAACAGTTAAGCATTTCTTTGATTAGCATATTCAGATATGTTTTAATTATTCATACATATATTCATGAAATATTAATTTTTTATTTTACAGTGCAGCTTTATGTTAATAATGCAGATTACGATGACAATGATTATTGTTGTTATTATATAATCCCCATCAAAGCTCCTCACTCACGACGTGAAGATTCTGAGGCAACATTTGATAAAAAAAATAATCAAAATGAAATTAATTTGGATACCGTTTGATTATATGGCCTTAATGTGGTGATTTGTTGAGCATATATATACAGTAGATATGTTTCTGGTCACTGAACATTTGCACTACCTCTACACAAATAGAATTTGTGTCATTTTCATAACATATGTCAATTCTAGGCAAAATACTAAATAATTAGCAGTTCCATTTGTCAATATAAACATCTTTTGCATGTTTACTGAATACAATATAGGATGGTGGGCAGTTGTTAACATGTTCTGGGTCGTTTCAGTGTGTTCCAATCATATTTATCAATTTAATCATATTACAGGTTGGTTTGTTGCAGCTAAGGTATTCTGAGCAACATTTACTCTCAGAGTGTTGCTATGCGGTTAGTACGACAAACTATATTTGTACATTTCTGAATACATTGTGAGTGGGTGGTTGTTATTCTTGTGTGTTCTAGTATGTTGCTACGTGGTTGCTAAGGTATACTGAGTTATGTATTTAAGCCATGTTTTACAGTGATTTTAGAACAGCTAAGGGATGTTGTATTACCTGGCAAGGTCTCAAAGCAACAAAAGTGTATTAATTTACAGGTAACAAATAACCACGTTTCCAAGTTCTTTAGCAATGTCTAGCAGCAACACACATATGCAGCAAGAAAGTAATAATGATGTAATGAGGTTGCAGGTGTTTGTTTATAGAGTATTTTACAATATCTTAGAATACATAATTATTTATTTTACACACTATAATAAAAACCATCAAATTAAATTTTGCTTCATATTAAAGAGTGTTTTTAGCATCTTGCTTTAATGTTCTGGGTAGTTCAAATTAGCCCAGCAAGTTTCTATAGTATTGCTCAATGTAAGTCTATGGGGGTTTTCCCACAGTATTATCACTCAAAAACTGTCCAGTCATTTAAAACAAAATATAGATGTGACCCTGGACAACAAAACCAGTCGTAAGTGTTAATTATTCTGAATTGGGATTTATACATGATCTGAAAGCTGAATACATAAGCTTCCCATTGATGTATGATTTGAATGGTTAGGGCAATATTTGACCGAGATACAACTATATGAAGATCTGGAATCTGAGGGTACAGAAAAATCTAGATGCTGAGAAAATCATCTTTAAAGTTGTCCAAATGAAGATCTTATCAATGCATATTACTAATCAAAAATTAAGTTTTAATAATATTTTGGTAAGAAATTGACTAAATACCTTCATGTAACATGATCTTTACTTACTGTAATAAGGATTTTTGGCACAAAAAAATAAATAAAAAAACAATCATTTTGACCCATAAAATGTATTTTTGGCTTTTGCTACAGTACAAATATACCCCAGCAACTTAAGACTGGTTTTGTGGTCCAGGGTCACATATATACTGTAAACCAGTAGGGGACTGCAATAAAAATGATGTTTTCTCAAACTCACTCTTCTGTTGTTCCAGAAAAGTAATCCTGCCCCAAATTCATGCCATCGCTTGAGTCAGAAGTTAAAATGTCGGGCTGCTCAAACAAACAGAGCAGTGTTTGACAGCGTCAGCGTGTTTACCCACTTCACAAAGTCAGCCTACTGGGCTTTAACATCGACAAAATTACACACTTCACCTTTGAATCTTGTGTTTGGTGGAAAAGCAAATGCAGGTCTGGACGTGGGTAGCTTGTATGTTGCCTCTATGACATGTGAGGTTTCTCTCTGTGTCTCCGTCAGGCTGGAGAGGAAGATGACAGCTCTCAACCCAGTGCTGTTCCTGCTCTGCGGTGTCTCTGTGTCTCTGACTCTGAAGGTGGTGTCAAAAAGAGGCTCAGGTATGTCCAATTTCCCTCTCTCATTACTCACAGAGGGCTTGCTCTTCACATTAAAGTGTAACATCAAATATTATTTCACGGCATAATGAAAGCTGCTATGCTAAACCGCCCTCGCCGGCCATGTGACTGTACATATTAAAGCTTAATTTAATGCAGCATTGATTGTGAAGGTCATTCTTGTGTGCTGAGACAGTGAGTGTGAATGTGTGCTTTCCTTTACGCACAAGTAGGCAAGTACATAATCGCTAAACTGCACGCACACACAAATGGGAACACATGTAAATACACACATACATTTTGCAACAGAGAACAGGTTGGGAAGAGAGCAGTGCCAGCCCATCTGTCAGAGGTGATACTCTAATGTGTGTGGGGTAGGGTGGGTGTGTGTGTAGGGGGGGGTGTGGGTGTTTAAGGGAGCGAGAAAATGTGTGTGTGTGTGTGTGTGTATGGCTGACTGGGAAAAAGAGCACAAAATGTGAGCCAAGACCACCATGTACTCCAGATAATTAGGTGCAGGGAGGTGTTATGAGTTAAGCTGCAGTTTGATGTTCCTCAGGACCAAAATTTGTATTTCTTTATACCTGCGTTTTCTCTTGTAGCATAATGACAACACAAAAAAAACGAGTTACTCAATTACTGAAACTCAAGGCGTTCACTGAAAATGATCTAAAAATATGAACCCTATTTCAGCGTTGGCTGAAGAAACAGTTATTATGTACAGTCTGATGGAAACCGGCGGGAGTCTTCTGAGGACAACTTCAGTATCTTGCCTTAAAGTTAGCATGAAATGGCATTCGCAACCCATTATACTTTCATAAGTAGCCATATTTCCGATTGAAACGGGATATTCAAGCAGAAAAAATATGTAGAATGGGAGTTGATTTTATCTGTAAGCACTTGATTGGATTGTGAAAAGTGGTTGTTATGTACCAGAATAGAGCCAGATCTGCATGGGTGTTTGCTAAAACAGTTCTTAAAATGCTATTTGGTTTTTGGTTATCCAGTTCAATCCAAAATCAAGCAACAAGGAAAGTCAATTCAGAGATGAAATGATGATGAAAGATAATTTTGTGGAATTGCTTTTTTTATTTTATGTTTTTTATTATTTTGCCCCATCAGAATGTCATAACTTTATTTCACTGGTTTGTGGACTTCCAATCATTTAGTCCACTTAAACCTTTCTCTATTTTTGCTGTTAACTGTAAGCTTACATTCAAATCTGCTATTTTAAGGAACCAGCACTAGTTTATGTTGCACCGGCTGTCTTAGAATAAGACTGGCCCACAGTGGCGTAGATAAGTTTTAGGTATTGATTCTTGTGTTGAAATGTGCTATTCACAGTCAGCCACAATTGATTCATTGCATCAACAAAGGTTATCTGATAACAAAAGGGTTACCAAGATAATGAGGAGTATCTGGCTGGCCAAGTTCTTTCAACTTACAGTGACCACTATTCTGTATGTAGAATAAAACCTTTTGTGCACAAATATGTAGAAGGCAAATATATCTCATGTTAAAGTCCATGATTTTAAACTGCTCACTAAAGAAGTCATATTCATTTCCGCTTGGGTAAAACTTTTTCAATGTTAAGGAATTTCAAAGAAATATTAAGAATGTGCATTGTTCAGAAAGTAAATCGAGTCCATTTTGATTTCACGGTGACTTTAAAAAGCATGTTTTAGAGCACAGTCATCTTATGCGAACGCACTTCAATGCAGCCTTTAAAAGACCCTCGAAACTCACACGTTTGAGATCACTTAAAGCACAGCCTTACAGAGACTTTTGACCATGGGGGTGTTGAAGGCACACTACTTTAAAGGTTATTTGAAGGCACTCTAAAATTACAGTGGTCCAGGACTGCCACCAACCACTGTGTGATGAAAGCATGCAGGATGTAATTTCTAGTACAAAGATGTACTCAAATTTGTACATGCTGGCTTTCCTTTTATAAATTTAGATATAGATATATGGCATTTTGATTATCGAAGGTGAAAAAACTACTTACTTTAATAAACATGCTTTCTTTCTCTTGGTATCATGCAATGCAATCTTCTCAACTTTACCTTCTACTTTCAGTGTGATAATATTTTTTACTCAGCGGTTTAAACATGTTCATTAATTCACTCACTGAAGTAAAATGTAGTGTTGTGTGAGACAGTTGCATACAGCATACTGTTTCACATACTTAAAAAAAGATTAGTATGCGTTATTCAATACATACTATGCAGTATGCAGTACACTAGTTTTCCATTCCAAGCAACTCTTAGGAACTGCACTCAAAGGAGTTTCATCACTTATGCATGACCAGAAGTTCGTTCACCCGGAAAAGTAGTCCCACCTCAACAGGATGATTCAGACAATTTCACAATTCAGGTAACTTACAGTATTCTTATAACAGCTGTAGGAAAAACACAAGCTTCATATTTTCCATATGCCAGAATACGTGGCATTGGGATGTTGTTCTCCAAGACCAAAAGTAGCCTGTAATATCCCTTTAATGAAATGTAGAAGTGTGTTGGAACCAGTTTTATTGGACTGTTCGTATACTCTGCACTGTTCAGCTCAGTGACGCTTCTGAATGTATTGCGGCAGAATCAAAGCTTCAAAGACACTATTAAATGTCAAACGCATCAACATCACTCTCCATGCTGAAGATGAAATAATAACTTTTTCCTGTTCCATCTGATCATCTCAGCAGAGGCCCAAGGCATGGCCCAGACATCAGTATGTGTGTGTGTGAATGTGTGCGTGTTCGTGACTTTGAGCGACGCAAACACACATCTCATCAGCACAGCATGCATTCCTCTTGATGTGTTTTAAAGGACTTCACAGCTGTAATTGAACAGGGACACGTTCTGATTGGTTATGAAATATCGAGCTCTAATTGTGTCTTGCATTATGGATTATGAAGATGCTAAAATTTGAATGCAGATTCATGAAAAGAGTTTTTTGAGAAATGAGGGGAAAGATGTCATCCTTCGAGACGAAGAGGAATGGTTCTTTCATAAAGAAATGATTTAAGTTGATTTGAAGCTGATTCATTGATGCATTTTACAAGATGATATTCATATTAGGCTTGTAAAAAGAACATTTGATGATTTGAAGGAAGGGCAAGACCTTATAAAACAAAAATAGCTTGCAAATGGACTTTAGTCATGGTAGAAACCATGTTTAATTTGTCGTGAATGAAACCAAGGCGGTGAGGGGCAGAAGTGCAGTTAGTTAAATGGATTGTACTGGCTTAGGTGAAACCAAATTTTTCACAATTCAACTAACCCCCATTTTTTTTTAAAGCTATATTTCATTGCCTAACAGCAATTGTACAGACTGTAAATCCTTCACTGCATCTTTTTGATTAAATCAAATAAATATAGCACCTGTTTTGACAAGATCCCTTCTAACCATAGTCTTGCTATTCTTGGAATGCAAGAAAAATTTAATAATTTGTTTAGGTCCTCCTTTTTTTAATGTATTGTATGTGTTGGGATGTCACCACAACATTAGATGCCTTCAAATCAGTTTGGCTGGACCAAGATCCTGATGTATTTTTTATACTTTTTTGTGATTGTGCTGTAAACAGAATTAATTATGCATTACATTCCATTGTAAATATTATTCCATGTTTGTACAATTCTATAAAATCCATAGATCTTTAATATATTCTGTCAATAATAGAAATAATGATTTCTAACATTTCAGCGAACTTACTGTCAACTACACCTGTATCCACTGCATCCACAATGTTTTCAGAAACTCAGAATCTCAATGCTAAAAGAAAGTCCACAATTTCCCACTTGCAATTACAACATGGTGATGACAATGCATACGCATTCGTTAATGCAATCTTTTCAACATGACTTAAATGCAAACAAAAAATATCAAAAGATTTTTTTTTTTTTTGCTTATGATTTTGATGCATATTTTTTATGTTGCACTTTTTTATATTGACACCTAGTGGTGTGGATGCAGCGTGACGCCAAATGCAAATGTTGCTGTAAATTGTAAATTTGTAAATTTAAAAAAAGTTGTAAATGCGTTCAAATTCAGCCTGCATTCATTTATTCAGCAATTAAAAATTCCCAGTATTATGAAGATTACCTTGATGAATATAGTAAAATTCAACAGTCATGTGATCTCATCATGACAGCCTGCATGAGGTGACCCATTTAATGTAAAATGTGCAAACTGCTTTTATTATGCTACTAATAAGACTTGATATGCAAGAAGAATATGTCAAAAGCCCTTTTTTTTTAAATATGAAACATTTTAATGTTAAAAAGAGTGATACAGCATGTGCGAGCAAGAGATGCTTGTATCTAAATGTGTTAGTGATGGAATTCTGTGTGTCTATACAGTTAATGTGAAAGGTTGACTTTATAAATGACAGAAATTCCAATTAAAACAAACTAACACAACTCAGACACACACATACACGCATGCATGCTCAAAGTGTCAGTTCATCCTGTCTCATTAAGCACACTAGTTTCCTCGCTCTCTCTCAATCTATGTCTGTTTTTTAAATGCTAATGATGGATTAGCCCGTGCTCTGGCCTCAGGATTTTCTCTCTTTATTCTCATGTTTGTTTCAGTTCTCTCTCTCAGGTCTTTCTCTTTTCTCTCGCTGTCATGTTACCGTGACCCGTGGACCCTCTCTCTTTATGCGAGCCAATGAAAGGCTTCCAACTACAGAAAAGACTTCAATCCCTCTTTTCTCCATCTTAGTCGACTAAAGGAATTTTTCCATTATTCCCCACCGAGCTGTGAGAAAATCTCTCTCTCCCATTGGTTAACAGGCCACCTGCTCGCCCGGGGAACCTGCTCGACCTCCGTCGCCATGGCAAGCCAGAGGCGGAGGTGAGCGGATGAGAGGTATGGGAAAAGATCAGGGACGAACAGTCGCACTATTGTCCGACAGAGACCTGCTTGAGGTTGGCGGAAACTCTGAAAGGTCAGCGCGCGGTCGAGGAAAGGTCAAAACGAGGGGCGGGGAGGAAGACGCTCGTACGGCACGGCATGTCGTCATGGAAATGTCCTCAATTTGCTTGAAGCGTTCTGACTAAGACAAATTAAAGGCGGACAAAGCGATTGTTGCGATCGCTGATCCGAGAAACTCCATGGAAACAGTAAATAAGAGCAGCAGTGCATTGTGGGAGATTAAAATCACTTGTTTGGCCCAAAACACATCAGCTTAGAAATATAGGGTACATAATGAGTTAATATAAATATACCTACTCAAAACAGCTATAACCATCAAGCACGGAGAAGCAAAGGAGCCTCGTTCCACCTCTTCCTCTCGCTCTCTCACTCTCTTTCTATCTCTACAGAGAGCAGCAGGAAATGGAAATGCACACTTTATGGGTCTAGGTGATTGGATTTGCATGGCGTCAAGCCAGCGCAAACACACACACACACACACGCGCACACACACACAAACACACACTAAGACACAAAGTGTCTGAGAGAGCAGTGGTAACTCAAAGTCAACATGACAGTTTTACTGGGGTGCAGTTGCTCTCAGTGTCTAAAGCAAACAGCCATTTACTGTTGCACTAAATACCGACTAGCATTTGCCCTCAATATCAGAGAGAGAAATTACCGGCTCAAATTCAAGCAGGGAATGGAAAATTAGAAACCAGCGTTCAAGTTTCCTCTTAAAAGAATGGCCGTTAATGCTCGGGTGCGTTGAAAGAGCCAATCGAGATTTTCAAAATGAATTTTCGATTCCTCCGAGCATGATTACATACCATATCTCTCAATTACAAATAACTGTTTCATCTTTGACACTCTTGTTCTCTCGTTTACTGGAAAATAGGACTTGCAGTCCGCTTGTTTTTTTCCGTCCAGGCTCTTGTATTTATTTCTGAATGCAGGGAATTGATCATAATTACGGCTGAAAAGCCAGTTTCAGTCTCTCTGTAGTCTGTCGCTAGCCCACCTGTGGCAGGATGACAGCATGTGGCGCTCTCCTCTGCTTTATTGCGTTTGATCAGAGGCCTTCGCCAAGTCTTATTAAGATGTTCCAGTTTAAGTAAGCGCGAGATATACTCCATATCCTTAAATGGTGCTTTGTTAAAGCAGAACATTTGAATTAAATGAGATACAATGGTTAATTTAATATTACTGTAATTGACTCGAGTGGACGGGCATTCCACGGTAATATCACAGAGGAGGCCTGTCTTCTGGTTGAAGGAGAGTGAGACGGGAGGAGAGAGTAAGAGTGACAAAGACGGAGAGTGAATGTTAGGAGACCTCGAGGGATGAGGTGACCTACAATTAGTGACAGTAACATGATAACTCAAGGCCAACAGCAGTCCATTAGCATATTTCATAATTGATTACAGAATATCTTCGGAGTACGAATATTTATTCAGACCTAGTTAGGGCCAATTTGAGGGTGAATTAATGAGGAAACAAGGCTTAAAACGAGACCTGTGCTTTCTCTTTCTTCCCTTTTCCGTTAGATGTTGAATTATGTAATTATGCAAATTCAAGGTTGATGGCTGTAGAGGAAAACAAATTCCATAACAAATATTCATCCCATGTGACCACGATGGAGATCTGTTCAGTCCAGTCCCATGATTGTTCTTGTTCTGTTATAACAAAAAAAACAACAACCAAAAAACTTGCCAAGTGTCTTGTATGCCCACCTCTCTAAGTTTTTGAATCCATTTCAAACAGATTTGAGCAAATTCTCTTCTATAGAAGAAATTCAATTTCCTAACCTGTATTTTTAGTTGTTGTTGTTGTTTGGTAGAACACAAGGAATTCTGCAGAAAGGCCAAGATGCTGTTGCAGACAGTTTACAGGGGAAATTTGTTTGTTTTTTTAAAGGGGTCATATGATGCAATTTCTATTTTGCCTTTTCTTTAGTGTGGTATGTACTGTAGTTGTTTGTGCATGTATAAGATCTGCAGAGTTACAAAGCTCAAAGTTTCCCTGAAAAGGATTTATTCTGTCTAAAAGAGAAGGCTGATCCAGACTGGGCTAAAAATACATCATTAAAACACGCCCCTACATGTCAATGTCAAAAATGTGGCAATATTTGCAAAATGCAGCCCAAATGTTCACGCAAAGCAAGAAGGGGTGGTTTCAGTAACTGCAGTAGTGTTGATCTAACCATGTCAGGAGACGCAGTGTGTTTCTGTGTGAAAGGCTTGGCTTTCCGAATGTAGATGCAGTAAGGAATTATTAAGATTACTTATAACAGACCTGCACAACACAGATGGAATTTGTGCAACGCATTTTATATACGACAGTTTTGTGAACCTGGAAGAGTACAAAGCTGGCTATTTCTAAAGAAAACTGGTCAATTCCGACTATGCTGTGACAATCTGGCGCCTCTGTAAAAATGAGCTATCATTTATTTTTTTCAATCTATTTGAAAAAGTAATAAACCTATGTTTTGTTCTTGACATTTTGTGACTTTCCCTCGTTTAGGGTTATGAACCTACATGCAAAGATTCAACATGCTGATGTGTTGTGAAATATGCATACAGAACTTTTTATACGTTTCTAATGTTTCTTACATTTCAAAGGCATCCATTTAAAAGCAACTGAAATACACAGGAAATAACAACTAATTTCTTTGTTTTATGTCAGAGCTCCTGAACTCTAGTCCTGAAGTGCCTTCTACTGTCAGTGTCTTGATGAATTTAACAACTTTTCAATTTCAAACTTGTGAAGACCAAACTTTAGCATTTAGCTTTCAACTGTAAGTCTTAACAGTCACCAAATATGAAAACTAGAGTCTGAACCCTTTAAAATGATATATAGTTTGTCATAATTACTTTAGACAAAGATATTATCGTTAAACAATGTGCAATCACAAACATTTTATAGGTGTGAAGACTGGTAGTCAAATATAGTGGTTAAAAACATTTTAATCAATCATAAATTCATACATTAATTCCTTGAAATGTGTGAAAAGCACTGATATTAAAAGTGTATTGATTGTACCCTTAAAAATAGCGGCTGCACCTGTGGAGTTTTTCTATGTGTGTTCCCGTGCTGCCGCCGAGGCTGAGTCACGGCTACACTCATGAGATCGCGGGGTTCCCGTGTGTGTATGCAGCGTTTCCGCTGAGACCGAGTCTTAGCTGCACTCGCGGGGCTCGCGGCGCTGCCTTGATATTGCAGTGGTAGAACTTTCGCCTCTCATACGGGAGACCCGGGTTTGATGCCCGCCGAGGCAAAAAAAAAAAAAAAAAAAAAGAGTGTGCAGCTAATCTCCATAGCATTACAGTGGGTTGAATAGATGCTTTAGCTCTCTATCACCTGGTGTGGCTATATGTTGAAGACTCAGCCGTTGCACTAAGTCGTTACTAAAAAGGACCTACTGAGGAAGGTGACAAAGCTTAACCATGTTTCAGCTCCTCGAAAATCTGGCTGAGATCAACAACCAGGGGTCAGTCTCGAGGGACTGGTAGTAACTAATTACTTGGTAGTAAGGGCTAAGGCCCAGTTTAGATCTCAGGCAATTGCATTATTCAGACAACTGGAGTTCAGTATGCTTA
>JAUCMU010000151.1:7636445-7671591 GCA_032275025.1 Enteromius treurensis
AAATACTTATTTGACACAGTAATTCCCAAATAGATTGTTAAAAAATCATACAATGTGATTTCCGGATTTTTCTTTTTAGATTCTGTCTCTCCCAGTGGATATGCACCTATGCTGAAAATTGCAGACCCTTCCATGATTTCTAAGTAAGAGAACTTGCAAAATCACAGGGTGATCAAATACTTATTGACCTCACTGTGCATATTTATATATCTATAAATGCAAATATATATATTACAGATGATTCCCCCATATGATAGTGGGCCAGATAGGAATTAAAAACATATTCTTTGTATTTTTGTTTACACTGTCGTTGAAAAAAACAAAACACAGATCTGTGTCACATGTGAGAGGAGAAATCATATTTGGGCCACATTCAGCTGCAACGTGAACGAAGCCCTGTCACACGGAGCTTGAGAGAGATGAAAGTACACCGCTATAGAGACCTGAGATAGGATTGTGTGCATGTGCGTGGAGGGATTCAGATGTAATTTGCATGAAATGCATCCAAAATCTTAATGATTTGCAAGCTGGTTGTTTTATCTTACACAATGGGAAGGAAGGGGAGTGCAGAGAGAGAAAGAGAGGGAGTGTTCAATCAACTTCTCGTTCATTTTCTCAAGCTCCTGTTTTTCTCTGACTATTTTAGTGCAGTAGGTTGCGCAGGATTGAGAACATGTGAATGTTTTATAGGCTTACATAAGGGACCTCACCCCAGAGACAACCGACCTCGTTATCGTTCATTTAGCAGTGAAAAACAAGATAGATAGATGGGGTGGGGGTAGATGAGAGGATGAAAAGAGAATGGGGAATGCAGAGGGAGAGCGGAGAGAAAGCATGTACATGCAGAGGAACTGAGCATTATGGGATACATTTGTGAAGTGAATGTAGGGGAAAAAAGGCATTGGGGGAAAGAAGCAGGCTTCAGGTGCGTGAGTGATCCGAGCGTTCCAAGAGAGGGAAAGGGTGGAAGGGAGAAAATAATGCAGTTGATTCCAGTTTGATTCCATTTCGTTTCTTTTATCTGTTACCCAGAGTGCCTCAGGGAAGCTTGGCTTGTTAGCATCGCTCGGGCAAAGAAATACAGGGTTCTTAGCTGGAGATACAGATGAAACATCTCTCTTTCTCCTTCGTTCTCTTGCTTTCCCCCTTTTGCTTACATAAAAAGGTCAGAGTTTCCGATAGCGGTGGGGAGCCATTTAAAGCGCACCTGATATTAGAGTGGAAGCTTGTCTCTACATATCTAAGCTCTTGTACATCTGGAAATCATTGCGTAATGTGCAGTCAACCAAAGCTTTCTGTATGATTGCATGTGTGCTTTTGAAAGCCAAAGGCTTGTAGTATATAGGCACATACCTCCTAGTTTATCGGTCAATGCGTTCAGGTTTAATATGGCCGTGTCTTTGCCTTATCTCTTTTTGACTGTGTTATTAGCGTGTTGTGACTCATAGACCCTTTTAGATTTAAACCTCTCGTTCTGTTTGGAGTCTCAGGGACCTCACAGCCATGAAAAATATACTATAATAATATTTTAATGGCTTGGGGGGAAAAAAACACTTTAATTCAACATGAAAAAAAGATGGAGCTTGTTAACTTTTTAAATGCAGTTGGTAAATAAGTTGCTGGTCTTATTGTGAACAATTCATCAGTGCACAGTGTTTCAAAGAAGAAAAAAGTTTTTTGCCAATTTTTCTTATTACTTGTATGTTGTGTGAATTAATGAGTATTGTCAACCAAAAGTCAAATAGCCTTTTTTTTAGCAAAAAGTTTTGATCCATTCTGGTATGTAATGATCAATTTGCATGGTACATTAGCTTGCATGGTGATTTAGTTAGTTAAAATAGGTGAAGCAGGGCCATGACCACAGTCTTCAGTGTAGGGTGACCATATCTGCCATTTTTCCCGGACGCATCCTGGCCAGGATTTCTATAGTGCCTAAAATATAGGTTTACACAAAATAGAAATCCTGGTGAGAACAAGTCCTGGAAAAATGGCTGGTTTCTGATTATCTTTCAGAAATCATTCATATATGCTGATTTCATGCTCAATAAACATTTTTATTACTCTGAGTGTTGAAAACTTATTAATATTAATATTTTTTGTGGAAAATACAATTTGTGGATGCAGTTTTTTACAGCTTTTAATTGAAACAAAAACTTTTGCAACATTATAAATGTCACATTGGATTCCTAGTTTCATAATGCTAGAATATGCATGATTGCATTCTATAACTGGTCCACACACTGTACCCATACTGTGGAATGTTTAGTGCAAAAATAGTATGTAGGTTATGTGTGAAACAGGAATATATCTAAGAAAATATAAAGAATTATATAAAAGTAGTTTTTGTTGGGAACATACTGGCCATAAACCGAAACAATGTTATGAAAATGAATAGGCACTTTTCTAATCTGCATTGTGGTTAAACAGAGAGATAAGGCTTCAGTATCTGTTGGAATTTGATTAAGATCTGACTAACTGATTTAATAAATTTGAAGTAAAAATAAGAAGTTTTATGTCAAAGTCTCTGTGACCACAAACGTGAAAAAAAAGAAAAGAAAAGTCAATCTCAACAGGACATGAAAATAAAATGAAACAGCTGGACTTCAGCTCCATGGACAGTGGCAGAACAGGGACTAATGGAGAGCAGGGTATGATGACACCTGAAGAGGTTAACAGGGTTTAGTAGAGTCATTTCACACCGTACAGTTACAGCATACTGATGCAAGACAGATGTAAGACAAAACAGAAAGAAAACAGTGAAAGATGGAGAAAGAAGGTGAGTGTAGTGGGAGAGAAGGGTGATGTAATTGTCATATTAAATGTAATTGATTTGGCAGAATGCGCATGTCATCAAATAATTTATATTCGCTATCGTATTCATTTAAAAGATTCAGCAAACTGCCATCCATTGGCTCAGCATTTTCATAGGTGACGAGTGCCTCGGTTTGGCGTGAAGGAAAACGTCTTGAGGGGTGCACATTGTACATGTGCAGTATGTCACTAAGCATTTCCACACAGTTTATGCTGTTTATTTTCATACCTTTTAGCATCGATGGAAAGCGAAATAATGAGTGGACGTTCTGTCCTCCGCATCGGGGAGAAAATGTTCTGTAATGGGTTTCACTTAATTTGAACACAATTGGGAAGTTATTACAGAGACGGATTTAGCCATTTGTGAATTTGGTCAAGGGCAATGCAGTCAACCAGGAACACAGAGGACTGTGCTCAATGACAAGAGCTTTGCTTTTCTCGAATACATTTGTAATTTATGGGATGTGAGGCTATATAATATGCCTTTGTGTTTTTAATGCTCTCGCAAGTAAAAGGAGTGTCTTTTGAAAAGCCTGTGATGTACGTCATCACAGAAAGCTTTTGGTGCATGATTCTCCTGAAAACTGAAAATATGCTGGTCATATTTGCCCCCAATATCAAAACTAAAACAAAATGAAGTGCATAAAATTAAGTCAGGTATTTTTTTTATTTTATTTTTTGCATTGTGACAGTATTTTTATATTATATTTTCTATATTTTTATAGGAATTAATTTGGCTAATATTAGTAAATTAGTAGTAAATTAGTAAATTACTGTTCAGTGCTTTGACACAATCATACAATCAATTTTTAAAAGCACTATATTAAAAAAAGGTGACTTCTTCTTACAGCTGCAGTCAATAACTTTTTTTAATTATTTATTTATTTATTTTTTTGGTTAAAAATCATCCAAAATACATTTTTGAGATTTTTTTCAAATTAAGTACATAACCAGCCAGTGTTCTAATCTATCCCCTTACCTTAGCCTGATTCATAGCGGTAAACTTATAAGCTTAAAAAGTTGTTCCTGGCTAGTAAGATATATCTTATCTGAGGATCCTGCAGGTGGCAGATCATTTATAGCCTTTTCTCACAGCAGCTGGAATAATTAAACTCATCATTTTGTAAGGATTACATGTTGCCAGTTTGAAATGTGCATCTGTTTACAGATTGCCTACGTGGGATTACACATGTTTTGTAAAGAGAACCAGGAAAAATTATAAAAATAATTTATTTTTAAAATTTGGTATTAGAGATAAGACTTTACATACATAGCTAACGCTGATACACACTAAATACACATAGTCACACAATGCTAATGTTGTTAACATTATCAATTTGAAAACAAAGTATAACAATTATAATCATTTGCACGGTTTGATGTGATATGGGCTAACTTTGTGATCATTACATTTAATCACCATTGGTGGTGCAATATATTTTAATGCTTTTTTCCACAGTTGGTCAGAACAAAAGTTGCGGACTTGTTACATACTTGTTCAGATAGCAATATCCAGTGATAATAATTATCTGGGCCATACCTCTAAGATAAATTCTAGAATCTGTGACTCAGAAGTGTGTACCATATACAAAATTACAGATGTTCTTTGTACGGATACTGCATTTCAAAAGGATTTCAGACAATTTGTACAAAAATATACCTTTTTTGGCATTGCAATACTACTCTAAAACAAACAAACAACCTTACAAAAATTACTAAAACAGTCTGAAATCATGAATATATTGAGTAATGAGTGACACTAGTAAAAGCTATTTTTAAGGAACTGGTCTGATGAAGTAACTGTACTTTTAAGGCAAGGTATGCTTCTGTTTTACAGTATATTAAATTACAATATATTAAATGTGTATTGCTTCTGAAATGAATTTGCCACAATTTTGGCTACTTCAAATCACACAGTCACATCAGTCATCACTCTTCGAAGCCACCAGTACCTCAGTATCTCATATGATGTAATAAACATAAATATAATGCTGGTTTTGTTGGGGGCACTTCACATTATATAAAATCAAAATTACATAAAATGTGTAAGGTTTTCGGGGTTTTTTTGTATAGCTTGGTTATAAAGGCTGCAGTAGATTATTTAACTGTCCTATCAGATTTTAATAGCTCTATATTCTTCATCTCCAGAGTTTCAGAAAGCAATTAACTGCTTTTATTACAAGCTCATGCCATCTCCTGTGTGCACACACACATGCGCACAGCGATCCTCCAACACACACACGTACTTGCATATGCAAACATTATAAAACACAGCAGTTAATTACAACAATGAAACATAATTAGTTAGTGTATAATTAGTTGCACGGGTTAACTTCTCTATAGCAACCAAGCTCTAAAATGAACTCTGACTCATATTGACTTAACATCTCAATAATTATGAGATTTTCTGTCAAAAAAAAAAATCTGCCTTTTAATAGCTCAAAATGTGTCTTTTGTCACAGTGGCATATGTGGCTGTTTGTATCTAAAGCTTTATCTGCAAAAATTAATGAGTTTTTTTTTTTTTTTTAACCATCAGGGTCTGATGTGTATTTATGTATAATATCAATGTAACTAAAAGAGTAATTGCACCTGAAAAATAAGTTTATTTAACATTTTATTGGGTGGTCAAACTTTGCTCATTTCTAAAGGTGTAGAGACTAATATCTCTGTCCTCCTGTCTTTTCAGTGGACGGCTGCACTGATTGGTCCGTGGACTATCTGAAGTACCGGGTGTTACACGGAGAGCCGGTGAGGATAAAGTGTGCTCTGTTTTATGGTTATATCAGAGCCAACTACACCCAGGCGCAGAGCATTGGGCTTAGTCTGATGTGGTACCGGAGTTCTGGGTTGGGACATGGCGACTTCGAAGAACCTATCTCCTTTGATGGGGTACGCATGAGCAAAGAAGAAGACGCCATCTGGTTTCGGCCTGCCGAGCTACAGGACGCCGGTCTGTACTCCTGTGTTCTGAGGTGAGAGAGAGGGACACGTGCACATGTGTATGTGTGAACACTCATACACTTAGATATGCAAATCCACAAGGAGACAGACACACATACACACACTCTGCCTTTGGACATTAGCCGGATCGGAGAACATACTTAACTTCTTCCTTTGATGTTTTTTGATTGTCTTTGAAAGCCTTCAAAAAAAAGCGCCATGCTGAGAAAATTAGCGTGTGTATTAATGTGTGTGTGTGAGTGAGGTTTGTGTGTCTGTATCCAAAGCTTCTCATGGACAGTAAAACTGGAAGTGAAATAAGTGAGCGACGGCAGAGGACAGTGAGACGTTCTGTCATCCATCAATCAAACACTGACACTCCAGCACTCTCCCATAATGCCGCAGGCCACTGTCACACATATTAAACAGTCAGGCAATTCTCCAGGGTCCTCATTTGCTCAGGTTCCAACCGACATGAGGTCAAAGCACATAATCTACTCATCATATTCACTTTTGCATCACAGAATGTCACACTTGTTGTATATGCGTGTGTGTGTTTGTGTGTGTGTCCTGAAAACAGACAGGCAAAAACAGAAACAGAGTGAATTTTAAATACCCTGCTGACTTAATTTCAAGCATTCCTGTAGGACACATAAAATATTTCAGAGTACAGTAATTATTTTTTCACAAAAAAATAAAAATAAATACATAAACCTGCTCGACAACACTTTTAAGGAATCCTATGCTTCCAATGTGAAGGTGGTTTTAAAAGGCACCTTATTTCTAAAGCAGTATCAAATGTATCCTTTCCAAATAAAACAGTTCCAACAGAATGCATCAGAGAAAATAATCATCCAAGTTCGCAAATGAGTCGCAAGACATTTTAAAAGGATAGTTCTTCTAAACTTGTGTGCTCCTCTTTTTTTCTGCGGAACCAAAAAGAAGAAATTGTGAAAAGTATTGGAATCAAACAACACTGCAGTAGAATTTGTGAAAATATTGTCCTTTATGTTATAGGTTTAGAGTTGAATTGCCATTTTTGAGCAAGCTATAACTTATAACAGCCTTTAAAAATTGCACTTCTAGCTTATATTAATATGCCTATCCTTCTCTCACAATTTTAACATTTTCACATCAGTGTAATATGATGAAGTTCTGATGATTTATATGTTGTTTGCAAAAGCAATAAGATTTAGCCAGTATGCTCAATTCATTCTGAATGGCCGGCAGTGAAGTAAACAACCATTTTTGTCTGCGTATTGTTGAGACTGCAGCATACTGTATATCAGCAGTGGATAAAAGCCTAAATTAACTACCCAAACACTGATCCCCTGGAACCAATTAATGACTGCTAGTTGCAAAATCAGTTACTTTTGAGATTCCAGTTCGGTTAGGATGCCGCCTAAGAAGGAAGCTGTTAATGTAGGCAGCTCACTAGGTTTAAAACAGAGCTACAGAGTTTTGTTTAGTAAGAACCCAGTTAGAAACAGGGAATAGGATTTGTTGTTGTTGTTTTGTTTCCTCTGAGACTGGCTTTGAGCTGATTAAACCATAAACAATAGTTTTCAGCAACACCGGTAGGAGAGAGCAGATATTTTAGCATTCTTTTTAGGTTTATAGGGTGATAAAACGAGACTGTGCTGACATATGCGGGTGTCTGAAAATAGTGAGAGAGTAAAAATAGTCTTTGCTATACAGTTAATAGGGCAGAGAGAAAGAGAGCTTATGGTTTTATTTTTTGCTAAATTTGTTTATGCGTTTTACAAGAGACAAGTGCATTGCAGGTTGCCGCCCCAAGCACTCTGTAACCACGGTAACCCGGTAGGAGGTGTGAGGTCATTACACCGAAAAGGTCAAATTTCAACAAATCTTATCAGCAGCTATTAAACTCAAACCCCTTGGACAAAATAAACACTAATGCACCTTTTATGGAAACACACTCATCAAGGTAGAGAAGTGTGTGTTGACATGTTTACAGAGTGTGTGAATATGTGTTTTTCGGTTGCAAAGTTGATTGACTTTAATGCAAACAAAAACAGGGTCATATAATGAGAAATCTCATTTTTGCAAAATAAAGTAAATGAATGGTCATTAAAATGAAAAAACATACTGTCTTCCAAACTCAGAACTCATTCTGTTCTTTCACATCTTTCATAGACGTCTTAAAGGCGCATCAGTGGAAAAAACCCCCATCAAATTTAATTAAGGGTCATAGAGAGTGTAGGTGTTTGTCACAGTAGGATACTGAATTTGACATGTTTTTTCCTGCTGAAAAACATTCACTTACATTATAAGTGGACCTCGGGGAAAATGGAAAGTGATAAAAAATGTATGAAATGACCCTTTAAAACCTTTGAGAGAACATCTCATTCTATTCATGGCTACTCATATTCCATCAGCTAAACTCTAATTATTTGCAACCCTACATGAAAATTGCTGACAAATTTTGCTCCATTGTGGTCAAATTACATCTATCATGGTTGAATTACAAATAAAATCATGTTTTATTCTCGTATAATTTGTTTAGTGTATAGGCTCTGTGAGAGGATAACCGATTTGCCATCAGTGATGTCTCTGGGTGCGTATGTGTTAATCTGATTACAGATAGCACAGTTTATGTACTCTGTGTGTGTGTTACAGGAATTCCACGTTTTGTATGAAGGTGTCTATGACTCTGTTGGTTGCTGATAATGACACAGCGGGATGTTATAACTCCAAACTGCGCTACATTGAGAAAGGAGAACTGGGCAAGAGTAAAGACATCTCCTGTCCTGATATCCAGGATTACGTTCAACCCGGAGAAAAACCGCAGATAACGTGGTACAAGGTACAGTGGGAGATAGATTCACTAAACAGTTGAGCCGTTCAGTGCACAAACCAGCATCTTATTCACAAACCACCTGCGATCCAGCGTCGCAGCACCTGCCCCCTGAGAATTTAAATGCAGCCATTGTCGTTCTTTTCAGCACAAACACACCTCCTTTTTATGTAAATTAGAGTTATTATACTTTATGCCAGTAAGTCAGTGCTATTTGCCGAGGGCAATTAACATTGTGCTTTTACTGCGCATTCAAACTGTAAACAGAAAATGATTTAAAATAGACTGTTTATGTACACTTTCAATCGATCACGGCAGCAGTGATTTATCAAATGATGATTATAAAGTGTTTTTGAGAGCACTTCCTGCATTTTAAAGAGCAGAGTCAGTTGTCTGGATTGCAGCTGTGACCCACAAGATGAGGAACTTAGCACTGATTTTTCTGGGCCATGTTGCTTGATTTGCATGCTGTCAGTAAGCACAATTTATTCTTATTGAATTCCCCTCTGAGATTTTTCATTGTGACAGTATATAAATCTATATGGTGCAGTTTTGTCTCTTGGTTTCTATATATTTTTTCTCTTTTTCTCTTTGCCTGCGGGTGTGCAGGAGTGTAACGTGCATCACTGGAGGAGCAGCGTGCTGCAGACCGCAGACATGCTCTCCATACAGGAAGTGAACGAAGATGACATCGGCAACTACACCTGTGAGCTGCTTTTTGGAGGCTTCCTGGTGCGGAGGACGACCTATCTGAGCGTGACAGGTAGTAGAGTGTGACGTCTCTTCAGCGTGCGCGTGTGTGTGTGTGTGAGAGCACTTGGTGTGATAGCCGCTGTTTTTTTGAAGCGTGAGGTATTAGTCTTCCTTATGCTTCTTATTTGTTTTGCGTTGCATTCAATGTGCCATACTTTTGTTAACGGTGACTTTCCTGCGTGTGTCATTAATGCACAAGTTTTTCAGTGAATAACAACTTTTCAGTCTGTTCTTTATAAAAAGCTGTGATATGATTTTAGAGGATTCAAAATATAGTGCATGAGTCATACGGACTGCTTTGTGTGGTTTCAGAGCTTAATAGTCACAGTCATTATCCATCATTTGTATTATTTGATGTTCCCGTGGATGCAAAAAAAATATTATATGATTTAGAATTATTTAGTCTGATTGTTTCTTTATAATTTTTTTTATTGAAAGGCATTTTCTGATCTATAATCAAAAAGTTAGATGCATTTTTGCAACTCAGAAGGTACACAGACAATTATTGAATAATGTAGAATAGTAGCAAAAACTTTTTCGCAACACTTCATTTCAGGATCTGAACTAGTTGCTTATTAGCATGCATATTACTAGAATTTTAGCTATTTATTACTAGTAATTAAGCACATATTAATGCCTTATTCTACATGATCTTATTCTACATCCTTAATCCTACACAATACCTAAACTCTACATCTACCTTAACTATTAATAAGCAAACGGAAAAGTCACCAGTTAGTGGTGAATAAATGTTCTCTATCCTAAAGTGTTACTAAGTTAATTTCATAAGTTGTAATTACAGTAACTTCCTATTTAACGAAAAGAGTGAATACAACAAAACAACACTCTACAACTAAGTTAACCCACCCTGTATTATGAGTTGCTGCATTTAGAGTCTTGTTCATCTTCATCTTTCTGAATGTTAAAGAATAGCAGAGTCCGCACCACAGCTATAATGCTAAAATGATACAGGCAAAGAAAAACATGTTGTTTTTTTTCAGCTGATGAATGATACAAACATTGACACCAAATCAGAATCTATCTTGTGTTTGTATCTTTCTTCAGCTGAAAAAATTGAAGCGATTCCATTAATATTGGCTTTTTACTTGTACGGTATCTTTTTTTCTTTTCTTTTTTTTTTGTACAGTTTGTGGGGCTTTTTTTTTACAGTGTATTGTTAAAATATGCAAAGAATGTTTTTGCCCAGACTGACACCATCCACATTTTCTTTGGAAAAGTAGCATTTAGTGCCACAGAAATTACACACTGCAGCTTTAAATACAGTCATTTCAATGATAGATGTGGTGATGAAGTGGTTAATGTTAACACAGCTGTTTTTATATATATATATATATATATATATATATATATATATTATTCATAAGATTTGGGCCTTTAGGATAGTCAAGAGAGACAATGAGGGGGAATGAGATCGAATTATGACACAAGGCCAGACCTTTGTTCCCGTGAGCAAAACTGCTCATATGTGTCGTGTGCATGTGCACTACCCAATACACACATTTGACCTCTATTACTGCTCTACTCACACAATAACAGAGACAGAGAGAGAGATAGAGAATGACATTTATACACACACTACACTAAGACGGCAATGGAAAGGTCATTTTCATCTATATTTTTATGTTTAAACATCTCTTTATACGATTAAACAGATTCTTATTGGTCCCTTGCGAATTCGGTCCTTTCTGCCACTATAGCAGGTCAATAAAACGGCACGTACAGGTGAAAAGAGGTCAGACGTTATTCTCTCTCCCTTTCTAAGCCCTCATTCAGTTGAAACCTATTAAAACACTCTGCGCCTTGCCTCCCGTACTCATTTAAAGCCTATTTTAGGACGGCATTAGACTCTCAGGGATGATTTCCTGGATGGAACTTATAGTCCAGGACGGCAAATGATTCTCAACGGAAAAGCCACCATTAACAGTAAAATGTAGTCCGCAGCTCGATTTAACCCTCGTCACGGAGGCAGAGTTTTGATGTTAGGAGTCGTAGAGCAGTTACGGCAGAATCATAGCACTATAGCTCAATTTGTTTTGAGCTGATTACAGCAGTACGTCTCTATAATTGCTACAGAAACTTGCCTCGATGGTACATCTCTGCAGCGGGTTATCTGGTGGAGCTGCCTGTGCGCCTGAGGGAGGAAGTTAGCGGAAGAACACGGAATCATTTTCTTGTTTTTGAGTGCTTACAGACAGTCTATTACTGCGGACATGCTTTTCGACAACAAAGATTGGAGCGGTGGCTTTTTTTGTGGCTTTTTTGCGCACGTGCATGTCTGAAAATTTGAAGCGTGAAACTGACCTACAAAAATTCACGGCCCGTGATGTGAATCAGTGCTATTGTACATCCTTTCTGAAGGCAGAGGGCCAAAAATGTGTGTTTAAACAGTTAATCATGTGCATTGCACACACCCGCATGCATAAACAGTGAAGAAATGACTTCCCGGGTGAGCGTGATTGTGTGTAGTTGGGTGTAAATTCTAGACATCAGTCACAGAATGTGATTATTATAGTAATGGGGCAGAGAAATAGTTCAAGCTGGTTTTTAGCATTGATTAAGTGGCATTTCAGTACAGTACTGTGTACTGTTATATATCTACAGGACACAGGCGCGTCATGCTCTTGTAGAGTCCAATGTCCTGCACATTGACCTGGCCGGTCTGCTGCCCTCTCTCTCACCAAGTGATTCATCATGCTTTGCCTGTAGTCGCAGAAAAAAAAACATATCGCTGTACAAAAAAAAAAATTAATCCGAATATATATATATTTTTTTAATTAGTAACAGAGAATATAAAATCATTAGAAATGGTTGATGTGCTTCGTAATAAAAACAAGCATCAGATTTTTCGTTTCGCAATGAGGAACATTTAATGGGACAAATCGTGTTTTTTTTATATCACTTCATTATATGCATTATTTAAGGCTATTGAAGAATGTGTCTGAAACCAGCAGTTGAGGGAAATTATATTCATGTAGGTATTTATGTAGGTAAGCTGCAAATTAATTAGCTATGGTTTCTTTATAGCAAGAAGTAACCCTTAAAATAAAATGTGACCTATAATGTGATATAATATTACTGTCACACTCACGTGCCGTAAGGGAGAACGCAGGAGTCGCAGAGTGTGCACACGAGAATCTTTTATCAAACTCAGGAACTTAGGATACAACGCAGACTTTAAGACATATAGACATACAAGAACCGACAAGGGAGACTCAGGAACACAGGGTAAATATACGCATGGAAATCATGGGAGAACTGAAAACACCTGGGCAACACAGCTGGTGACAATGAGGTAATCGGGGACAGGAACTACCTAATATGGGCATACAAGACTGCCAATTACTTTATCAATTTTATTATATAAAAAAAAATGTAATTGAAGAAGAGTAACTTTAGAGTGTCAGAGACTAAGACACTTTATTTTTCTAGCCCTCATCAGTTTATCAAAACTACCATGTAAATGAATTATTTATTATTCTGGTTATTCATTATTATTTTATTTTACTTCAGGCCTTTGCTTTGAGCATGCCTTGGTAACCACAGGCTATATAAATTCTCTTTTACATATTAAAGTTGGTTTCATGTCTCTATAAAATTAAAAATTTCTAATGAATGAGAACATCCTTGAAACTACAATAATTTCACCTATAAAAAAACAAAATCACTAATTATCCTAGTCAACAATGCGATTAAAATAAAGACCAAATGGAGACTTTTAATTTAGCTAACCTGCTTCTGAGGGAAAAAAGACCCCTATAATCTCCCTTTTTTTAATTTTTGCTCAGGAATTTTAGAATAGGCGTTCAGCTTCCGGATGCAGAGCTGTGTGTGCGATCTGGATAAAGTAGTGCTTGCAGAAAAACAGTTTCCAAAAGTAGCTTGCGTTTCCTATTGCTATTTTAGTACAGACAATGTGGTTTCCATGGACACTTGCGTGGTGTCCATGCCAACGGCAGGTTTGGAGCAGTGTAAGCGTGTAAGCTCATGTGCCTGGGAGGAACTTGCAGTGGAGCAATCCATGGACAGTGCCAACCTTTCTTTACCTCTCCCACCTGTACCAACCCGTGCCCTTCCCACTGAATCTCCATGGAAACGGTCAGTCGAGGGCAGTCGCCCAAATTCGATTCTGTCACCCATAGACGACAGAAGGGTTTGTGGGTACTGTAGATGGCTGGGGATGCGCTGTTGAGTGGCAGGGTAGGTATTAAGTGGTTACAAGATGATACACGGGTAAGCGAGCATTTTGTTTGTTTATCCATTGATCTCCATGTTGATTGGAGCTCCCGTTGTCTTAATATCCCCTATAGTGCGCTGGGGTTGCCATAGCACATTCTTTACACATGCTCCCAACACCTTGCATCTGTCAAGTCTAATCAGGACAAGATAAGTGTGTGTGTGTTTTGTGTGTGAGTGTCGGTGTGTGTGTGTGTGTGCACATGTGCCCGTAATCAGCAGAGAGTTATGTAATCATATTTAATTAAGGATTAATTACAGATGCCGCTAAGTGAGAGTGCGACAACTTAACTCTCTCTTAGTCACTCAAAAAAACACACACACACACACACACACACACACACACACATTTATTTATTGCCATGTTGAGGGCATTCTGTTGAGTGCTATTCTTTTTATTACTATTATGATTATTATTGTATTTGTATGCAGGGCCATAGCTAGGGCAAATCAAATCTTGTTTATTTTCTTATCCTAATCTAGACATACTTACATATATTTTTAAATGTAGGTAGCGTGACCACAATTTGTGTATTAATAATTTTATGACATATTTTGATACTAATTTTTAATAGATACAGTTAATAATAATATGAATATATAATGCAAACTGTTATATTTTTAATTTAGATTTAGGGCACCAAGTTATGCTTTCATTATTTTTACCCATTTGTATGTAAAATACGTGTAATTAATTTTACAGGATTCTGCATCATTTATATTATATTAATAATATTTGAATAAATTACAAAATTGGATTTTATGTGAAAGGGACCATGGATTGAAACACATGAACTCACATTTTATTATGTATTTTATAAACATTTTTAATGCATTTAATTAGTTTTATGATTAAATGAATATATATTATGAAATACTATATTTTTTAATTAGAGTGACCTGATTTTTTTCTTTTTTGTGACACATGTGGATGTAAAATACAAATGAATCATCCAGAATTCTAAATCAATTTGTATTATAGTAATGATATTAAAATATAATACAAAATGGATTTCTTTCATGTAGGTGAAATGCACAAATACGCACAATTATTATTATTTGATGCAAAATACATTATATTCATATTTTAATGGATTTTACATAATTTTTGTATTATATCAGTAATATATATTGCAAAATGTAATGTATAATAGAGTTTAGACAATCACATATTAAACAACTTGAATGACTGACCTAAATTGGTTGAAGCACTTTTTTTGCTTCTTTCCTATCTTTATTTTTTGTGTTTTGATTTTTTACATATTTTGATGTAAAATATATTGAAATAATTATACCATATGCTACATCAATCCTGTCTCAATTGTTATGCGCCCCTCTGGACTTTTAGTTCCCAAGAATCATTCCCACCTTTCACCCCATTAGCTACGGCCCTGCACATACACGGCAGTAATACACATTCCACCTTTTTTACATTCCACTCCAGTAGTTCTTCCCCTCAGAGCTTCCTTTTATCTCACAGTTTATTTCTCAAGGACATCTGAACGGGAATAATGCACAGCATGAAAATCTCTGTCATCACTGAAAAATAGAGTCAGATATTCTGAATGCTCTACAAAAGTGAATCGTATCCAGCGCAGTGTGCTGCAGTGATCGCAATGAATACATTCTCGTGTCCTCCCAAGCATCAAATCTGCTCTAGTTTCACCAGCGAACCGTGCTCTCTGGCTAATGCTAGGACACTTTTGCAGGCTAAAGATCACACAAGGTTCATCTTGTAGTTTAAGCTGCTGCTAAGCAAGGTGTGTGTTAGGTTCTCGGGCCGTTTAAGGTGCATGATTTTGATTAGCCGTTCCCTTGTTTTAGGTTTATCTGTAATGGAAAAATAATGTTACAGTAGTCAGAGGGCCATGTAAATTATTTACCCTGCACTGCATACTGGCTACGAAGAGTTATACAATATGAACTCTGATAGAGAGAGCCCTATGTCTCAGGGGGCAATATTTGAAGATGAAAATTTGAGTGTGTCAAACTAGAGGAAATGGACAGTCAGACTAATTACAAAATTAATAACTCTCCCAATAAGACGACATCATGTGCTGTCATATTCAACATACATACACTTGTGAATTTCGTGTTGGTGATCATCCTGACAACATGACATTTGTTGACTGGTGATATAAAAAGATGACTTTTAATAAATAATCAGCAATTAACAAATTAAGATTACATTAAGTGTACATTTACTATATCATTTTAGTTATTATTTCTGAAGCAATGTAAAGTTTTTTTGTGAAAAAAAAACAAAAAACAATAACTTTTATAATGTATGCAACAACAAAACAATCTTAAAGGGGTCATCCGGTGCCATAAGCACTTTTTCAAGCTGTTTGGACTGAAATGTGTGTTGGGAGTGTGTGTACACAACCACTCTACAATGATAAAGATCTACCAGTAGTTTTCTTTTGATTTAATAAAAATAAGTTGCCCCTTCTGAAATCAAGCCGTTCTCAAATGCATGTCGGTATGGTGTCACACAGACAGAGGCCACTCCCACAATAGTTGATTGACAGCAGCATACCTCAGACCCGCCCTGAGTGAGCCGTCATCAGACCGAGATGCAGAGACAAGCAAGACTCGTAAGAGACTGAGGTGTTTTGTTGTTGAATGTATTAATGAACATAGTAGTAGGGATTTACTCTCGAAATCTGAGAGACTGAAGACACAGAGGATAAACATTACGTTTGGTTCTTAAGGGAAACGTGCCCTCCAGCCTCACCTACAGAAGCAGTGAGTATAATGTCTTTGCAAATCGCTAATTAGCAAGTTTCACTATGAATACGGCTAAAAAAAAGTCCTCCGAGAGCGACTTGGAAAAAGGGGCGGGGTCAGCGGAGCTCGTGAAGATTTTAAGGGGAAGTACACAGAACAGAGTGATTTTTAAAAGAGCTGTTTTTGACAGGGTTGAGCGTTTTTAAACTATCTTTGAGAAATTTAAAACAAACTATATCACAACCTTTCCATTAAGACCCTAAATAATCATATAAGCTAGTGGAAAATTGGCTTTGTATGTCTCCTTTAAAGTAATCACGATTATTCGCAATTAAACATTAATGGATAGTGCGCCACAAAAAAACTCACCCTCATCACTCACCAAACCATTGCTCATCTTAAGATATTAAGATAAAGATTAAGATATTTTTTATGAATTGTCTGAGTGAGCTCTCTCTGACCCTCCCATAGACAGCAATTTAATTACCTCGATCAAGGCTCAGAAACGTAGCAAGGACATGAATAAAATAATCCATGTGACATCAGTGGTCAACCATAATTATACAAAGCTACGAGTAAAATAATAACTTTATTCATAACTTTCACTATACCCATTCAACATGTTATCATATTTAAATTTATCCGTCAAAGTGCAGGAAATATACAGAAAAAAAACTGATAATATAACTATCGTATTGCATACTCATAGTTACTCTTGCACTTATGAAATAAGTATATGAAGTTAAATAATATGAAATTACATACAGTGCTCCACTGCATTTGTGCATACATTTGAAGAGCATGTACTACGAGCATAGTATAACAGCTGACAGGACAGGAAAGTCTGTTTTTACTGACATATGGCATTTAATCTGACCACAGTTCTGTACCTGGGCTCGTTTAATATCAATAAAATTCTATAAAAATATATGAACAATGTATTTATTATTACTAGTAATATTACTAATATTATTATTCCAATATCTGCATTTTAAATGTGTGTGTGTATACACTTAAGCCACATAAATAAATGTTATTGCTTTAGAAATGTCTATCATATTTTACTATAACTTTTAACCAACTGATTCCATGGTCATTTAAATGGAAATCAATTTTTCAAAGGTTTCTCTAGTGATGCTGTGTCCCATTCAACTCAGAAAATCAGTACATGCAACTTCCTCCCTTGAAAAGGTCAACAGAGCACCACTCAAATTCAGATTTCCTATTGTATACAGTATACAAAAAATGTATACAGTTATCTAATGCATAGAACTCTATACAATCTTAAGCATGCCCAGTTACTTTTTCAGGCCATATACGTTCATGAAATGTGTGTTTTTGGCCATGTGTATATGTATCTGTGTAGGTGTGTATGTGTGTGTGTGTCAGAGAATAGTTGTGAACCTCAGAGGGAGCCTGTGCTATCACACCTCTCCTACTCGCAGTCTGTCAATATATCAGTCTCAAACTCTGTGAACTCATCTCACACACAGAAAATACTCTACGCATGTGTGTGTGTCAGAGAGAACACAGAGCATGGAGGAATTTAAAAGCGGACTGATTCTTGTAGTTTTTTTTCTGGGTTGTAGCTTCCCTCCTGCTGAGTGTAACCAGTCTCCCCACCGCGCTGGCCCGAGTGTTTTTATTTCTCTCCTCTTCTGCATCACGCCATCCTTCCGTCACACTCATCCCTTTCTTCAGAGCCAACCCACAACATTTCCACTCTATCTCTCTCTTTTCATCTCCCACTGTATTCCTCTCTCAGGGACAAATTCACTAAACAGTCATGCCATTTTTGCATCCGGGATTTCAAGGCAAAACCAGCTATTAACGAATCCCAATCAGGTCTAACCATTTTGATTCTTTTTTTGCGTAAACACCTCCTTTCTATCTAAATTCAGAACCGATTTGGTGAACCTTAGTGAATTGGACGCTAAAACAACGCAGACAGTGTTCGCAAATAAATGGTGCTGTCAGCGGGCGCAGTTCAATCTTTGTGAATTCTCCTCTCTGTCTCGCTCTTTCTCTTTTTACTTTTAGACATAGAGACGATAGCATCTTCATTTTGAGGGTGTTTGTCATGGTTGTGGGTTCGAGTCGTGGTGACACTACATTGCTCATTGCTTAGATTAGCTGTGTAATTGTTCTACCAGACAGCAAGCAATTTGTATGGTGACTCATCCCCTCTCTCTCTCTCTCTCTCTCGCTTTCTCTCTTTTCTCTCGTCCTCTCAATCTCCTTGCGTCCTCAAGCTGCGTTTAAAGCATGTTATGATAGTTACAGTCTTGACAGGCTCATTAAAGACCCCCATATTCTCAAAAAAAATATTTTAAAGGAGTAGAACACCCTAAAATTGCTAATTATTTTTCATCATTTGCTCACCCCCATGTTGTTTCAAACCCATATGACGGTCTTTGTTCCGTTGTACACAAAAGGTTTATTCTGAAGCCTGTGCTGGCCACATTTTCCATGTAATTACAATGAATGAGGACTGAAGGTTGAAAGAAAAAAGTACAGTAAAGGTGTGCTATACTTCAACCCTGTGAAGAAGAACCAGGCCAGAATGAATGTTGTTTACTTCTTGTTTATCACATGGACCATCTAGGTTACGAATGTAACCCACCTTCCCTTTCAGTCGAATCACTTCGACGTTACATATGGGAACTCGCCAGAGAGACCAAATGCCTTTGAGCTTCATACAAAAGCCAATGAAAATTGTCATGCACTTGATTGCGCTCAGGTGCACCTCGTCACTCTGTGAGTATAAGAGGGCGCAAGCGGAGTGCACATGCAGGTTTTCGCTGAAGCGCCGAGCCGGCGTCAGCGCTACCTCAGAGTCGTGGCAGGTGAAAATGTAACGTCTCCGTTCCATCCTTCAGGAAACGTGGGTTACGTTCGTAACCTAGACATTACCCTTTCAGTTGAATTACTTCGACGTGACATATGGGAACACCCATGGAACAGGCCACGACTCTAAGGCCGCGTTACGCAGAGACCCCCCGCCGACAGACGAGATACTTTTCAAGTTCGTCAGTGGAGGATCTGCACGTAACCTTCTCAACCCTCTGTGGCCCAATAAGGGGGGGGCGGTCCTCTCGCTCACCTGCTGTCCTCTTGAAGACGCGAGAAGACGCGGCCCCTACGCAGAGGTCCTTTGTTTCTGTAAAACCTAGCGAAGGTGTGGGGTGTCGCCCAGCCCGCAGCTCTACAGTGTCTGCTAGAGAGGCGTCATGCCAGCGCATTGGACGAGGGGAGACTCCTTGTTTTTGAGTGAGCTCTAAGTCCTAAGGGGCAAGGCTCTCCCTGGTATAAATAAGCCAGGGAGACGGCTTTGAGAGTAGAAGGGGACAGCCTGCGCTCCGACTTCTCCTGCAGGAAATAAAGCATCACTGCGATCGTGCAGTCAGTGGGTCCTCTTTGCGAGAGGAGCCAAGTCAACTACAGACACATCTTGGAGCATAAGCCAGCCTCGTGGAGGGAGCTTTTTGCTTGGAGATAATCTCTATGACAGCGCTTGAGGGCTGGAGAAGTCTGCCTCATCCCGTAGGACGGGGGTGCCATATGGTGCCCTATTCCCTGAGAAGAAAGTTCTTTCCCCTCGGGGATCTACAGGGAGGGGCTGCCACGAGGAGCATGCTGCTTACCAGCAGGATTGGTTCCTCGTCCTCCCTGGCTTGCACAGTGGCTGTGCAAGTAGGCTCACTGGGGAAGAAAGGCGTACTTAAGCCCCCGAGGCCAGCTGGGTGCGAGTGAATCCCCGCCGAGTGATTTTCTGGACTCGTGATGGGAAAACAAGAGGCACGGGCAGACTCGGGGAGGTGAAGAGATTTATCTTGGCCTCACCGAAGTGCTCGATAACAGCTGGACTACCTGGGGGTGGAGCCGCCATTCTCCAGGATGGGTGGACTGCCGTGAGCTGTGATCACGGTTGAGTATACCTGGAATGAGAATGACGAGCAGCGATTTCAGCCGCTTGACTCCACAGGAGCAGATGGCGGGCGAGTTGTCAACTCGAGGCAATATTATATGCCAGAGCAGCTGGACGCCTGGCTGCTTACCCATTGCATACAGCACCCAGGCCCGTGTTTGATCTGGACACCCGTCCCCGGGGTACTTCGACTCGAGGGAAGCAGGGTACCAAGGCCTGAATAGGTGGCAACTCTACGGGAAAACGCCAGTCCGGAGTATACCACGGTGCTAAGCCCATCCCGGGACCTGA
The DNA here is from genome assembly GCA_032275025.1 of Enteromius treurensis. Lineage (NCBI taxonomy): Eukaryota > Metazoa > Chordata > Actinopteri > Cypriniformes > Cyprinidae > Enteromius > Enteromius treurensis. The sequence goes on from JAUCMU010000151.1 coordinate 7,656,973, forward strand.
TCGTGTAACCAACGCTGAAGCGGTTCATATGAAACAAGCCCAGTGGCGTAATCGTGACTGCAGCTGTCATATGCCCCAAGAGCCTCCGAAAATAATTTTGAGAGGGACCGCTGTGCATTTAAGGCATATCAGGGTGGCCTGCGTGCTCGTTCATGAGGCGGGCTGTGAAATTGACCGAGTCCAGCTCCGACCGAGACAGAGATCCTCTCTTTAGAAGAGTTTGCTCTCTCTCTGTAGACCCGAAGACCCAGATGGCTGAAGTGCTGAAGCACTATGTCCCTGCGCATGCACAACAGATCCCGCGAGTGAGCTATTGTCAGTCAGTCGCCGAGAAAGTTGGGGATGCCGATGCCTGTCTGCCGTTTCCACAGGGAGAGACATCTTCTGAGAGGGACAGGCCAAAGGGTATTGTACCGGCATTCTTGACCCTTTTCGCAGAATCAAGACATGACAGTACGCGTCCTTCAGCTCTACAGCTGCGGACCCATCCTGGCTCCGAAAGCATGTCTTTAGCATGCGCTTCGGAGTGAGCATTTTGACCGACAGCTTCTCGGGAAGGAGCCGGTTCAAAGGCTCGTAGGTGCAGGATGGGTCTCAACCCACCGCTCTTTCAGGGCACGATGAAGCGAGGGCTATAAAACCCCGACCTCAACTCGGCTGGAGGGACAGACTCGATTGCTTCCTTTGCCAGTAGGACAGCAACCTCCGTGCGCAGTACGGCAGCATCGCTCTCTGAGTCGAGGTGTAGTGAATGCCGCGATACCGGGGCGGGCGCCTGGCGAACTGAATCGCATAGCCGAGGCATACCATCCGTATCAACCGCAGAGTGGCTGGGGGAAATCAAGGGACGTTGACCGCTATGCCAGCAGGGGGGCAGCCTGTAGGGGGACAGGGGCAGGGACTGTGAGTCTGGCCGCATTAAGCAGCGCTTACCTGCCTCCCTGGATCCCGCGCTGATGAAGCAGTGCCCTGGGTCTGCATCAGAGGAGACAAAAAAACATTTGGGTCAGATGGGAGCCTCTGGGCACTGGGCCCGGAGATGATGAGAATTTTGTTAAGACTTGCTCTTTCTGTATACACAGAAGTTCCCAGCCCTCCTCCGGGAGTGGGGACGGAGATGCCATCGATGTCGCCCAAAGAGTAGTCCTCATCACCTCCGGGCTGCCTGTGTCAAGAACGCTCCCGCCCCTCCGGGTGTTATAGGCCGGTCCCTGAGCAGGTGGGGGTATGGAGAAAGCGAGCTCTCTCTGCGTCTGGCACCTGCCTCAGATACAGCCAATGAAGTTGCTCCTGGACCACCGTGGTGGACATCACCTGACCATGGGCACGCGCTGCGACCTTCATCGCTTGGAAAGTCAGTCGCAGCGCGGAGTTCCTGCATAGCCCCCTGGTCTGGCCCACTCTCATTCAGGAGCTGCAACGCTTTAGTAGGTAGTTGGTAGACCTGGAGTGTTGCAAGCGCATGCATGGCGGTGGCAGCCTGCCCAGTTGCGTAGTAGACATGGTCGGCGAGAGTGGATGATAGCCCACACGCCTCGGACGGGAGATGCGGACGCTCACCATAGGTGGCAAAAGTGCACCACAACAGTGCACTCCACCTGAGGGATCGCCGCATACCACCTGGCTGCACCGCCATCAAGAGTGGTGAAGGATGAAGAGCCTGGGTGCAGGCGTGACGAGTAAGGGGCGCGCCACCGTCTGGAAAGCTCTTTGTGGACCTCCAGGAAGAATTGCACTGAGAGAGAGCGCGGCGGAGCCGCATCTCTATCCCCCAGAAACCAATCATCCAGCCGCAAAGGGTCGGCTTAAGGCACACGCGGCACCTCCAAATCGATTCCTACCGCTGCGCGGAGGAGCAGAGCCGACAGTTCGGTATCCACCGTGGGCAGTGGCGGACACCGCAGTGCTGTGCCGTCCCGAGGCGGCTTCAGCCTCACCATCTGACTCACCCTCTGATGCTGACGAAGACATCTCATCCTCTCGTGGTGCTCCAAAGGACACACTCAGCCCTGTTACAGGGAGAGTGGTCTCCTCCAGAAGGACCAAGGGACTACACGGTGCGGCAGAAGTCCGCGCGGCTGACACACCGGTTGGAACATTCTGTACAAACACCTGGAAGTCCCCCAGGCGCCTCGGAGCGGCAATTGAAAAAACGTTTTGTATTTTTTTTTAGTTTAACAAGTTTAACAAGGACGTGAGGGGAGCCGTCTCGCGAACGAGAGGCGGGACCTCAACGTAGCCATAGTCATCCGGTTGCAATGAGCGCATTGACTATCCACAAATGCTGCTTCAGCGTGCTCGCGACCCAGGCACGTGAGACAGTGCATCCAGAAGCGGGCAGTCGGATCGACATTCCGTAGAACGTTTTCACCAACCGTGGAAAATTTTGCTCTTTTCCAGGTTGCCCAGGGAAGACCTAACGCGGCAACTCTGTGCACTCAGAGGTCTTTGCTTGCTGGATTTGCAAGCCTTTAAAAGGGTTACCAGCCCGCAGGATTCGCTGACAGCCGCCCAGAGAAACGCTGTCAGACGAGAGAGCAGAATCGCAGGAACTCTTTAAAGGTAGGACTCTTCCTTGATCGTTCTCCAGAACTCGCAGAGAGGGGTCTCCTGTAGCAGCTCAGAACGGCTTCGGCTCTGAAGCGAAAGTCTGCATGTGCACTCCGCTTGTGCCCTCTTATACTCACACAGTGACGAGGTGCACCTGAGTGCACGCCAATTTTCATTGGCCTTTTGTATAAAGCTCAAAGGCATTTGGTCTCTCTGGCGAGTTCCCATATGTAAAGTCGAAGTGATTCGACTGAAAGGATACCTAGGGTTTTTTTGTAATGGCTTTTTTGACCACTGCCATATGCTGTATGGTATAATGTATTTAAAAATAGATTTTATTTCCACCATAATAATAATAAATTGAACATTAATTTTATTTCTGAGGAGCCTTGCAAATTTGTTTTACAGTCATCCCCATGTTAAACAATTACAGTAGGGCTGTTGTTTTGAGAATCATATTAGTCCTGTTTGTAAAAAAGCAGTTTTGAGAACTAGATCAGCTCATTTATTGAAGATCAGTTTCCAACTCAACTTGTGTTTATTTATATAATAAAAATAAATAAATTAAAAAACACACACACACACACATATATTATGTAAACCAATTAATGATAAATGATTAATTGTGATTAATCGTTATACAACACTAATAAAACAAACAAACAAACAAAAAACATAAATTGTAGGGTCATTCATTATAAACAACATTTATTAAAAACATCAAGTCCAAAACAAATGTAGTTGTTTAATTTCAAACAAAACTGAAACTACCAGCCTGACATATGGTACTCTAAATGCACTATTAAAAATTCTCAAGTACCTCTTTAATTCCGCACAAATCTAAATGTTTACATTTTGCACATGTTTTGCAATGCTTGATAGTAATTGCTTCAAAATAAGTCACTAGAATATAAATTGCAGTGCTTTTCAGATTATAAAAACACAATTTGTATTCCATAAAATAGAGTATTCCTTTTAAAACTAGTTGTTTATATCCAAAAACATGCCGTATAACCAATGGCATTTATTGTTTAATTTCAGTTGTACATCATACCGTTACCGTGATATTGGTTTTCTAACAGAGTGATTTACGGTTTTAGTCATACCGTCCACTTCCAGTGAACTAATGTGTCCATTCCCCTTACACCTTTAACAGGGAAATGTGCAGCATGGGTCAGCAGCGAGATGTGTATATTCCGGAAGCGTAATTCATTAATTTGCGGTTTGCTATCCGTCAGTCACCCGGAATAATCCGTCGGGAGGGGCCAGTGCGCTTTCCTCCGCCGAGTGAAAATTGGATTTTGGATGAGCGATCGCGCGGCTTAAACTTCCACCAGCTCGCTGTCTATTAAGTGCACCCCCCACGTCACGCATACACACACACACAGTCACTCGCAACCCAGAACCAATCTAGAGCCACGACAAACACACACAAATATACATCCTCGAGTTTTAAGAGTTACATAAAGCCGTATGCAAACGCACATGTATGCAGCCACAGTGTGACACGGTGCGTGTTGTATTACCTACAGCGATCCCATGCTTGAGAAAAGCCGACTGAACAAACACAGTCAGCATAATCACCAGAGAAAAAGACACGTACACACCTCTGACTCGAAGGAAATGAGCTGGAATTTGGAGCAACGTGCCCACATGGGGAGAGGAAGATCTGGAGAGAGAGGGATGTGGGGAGGATTGATGGATAGGGAAAAAAAGTCAAGAAGAACAGAAACGAGAGCACCGGGGAGACCAAGACAATTCTCGCTGAGATGTTGATGGCGAGATGCTGGAGTTTACTCATCCAATCACGAACGTGTGGGCAGAGAGAGGGAGAGTGTGTGTGCTTCATCAGAGGTGCTTGATGTCACTTAGTAAAAATAACGCTCTATCTGTGTGTGTGTTTCAGCTCCTCTGACTGAAGAGCCCCCCAGGATTCTCTTTCCCTCTGAAAACAAGCTCCTCATCATGGACGTGCAGCTTGGTAAGAACAGCTTCTGCTTGTGTATATGCATGTGTGTGTGTGTGTGTTGGGAGGAGGGGAGGGATGTTCGCAATGTACTATTTTTGAAATAATATAGCATGTAATATGCTGTGCACAGTATGCAAATGTTCTGAATGCATGGATTACCCGAATGACCTGCTGCATTTGTTGAAATGTGCAGTGTAAAACCAGAGCACACTGTGTGGAATATTGTATCCCATGATGCACTGCACTCGACTTGACCTTCTATTTCCAGGTTGACAAAAGAACCAGAGGCGATATCAATTATGGTTTTTCACGATTTGTCTGGTTGAGTCGTTTTTTTTTGAAGGCTCTGCCAAAAATTTTTGCACAAACCTGGATTACAAAATGGAAGTAAAATTTTAAAAAAGCTCACTTAATTTAAGATTCACATATTTGCACCATTTTAACCGAGTGTTTCTGAATGAAATTCACTTTCTTGTCATATCACTTACATCTTAACCATATCATAACCAAGTGCCAAGGGCATTATTTCTTATTTTGTTTTGTGTTTTAAGGGAGCACTAATGGCAAATGGTGCTTCTGCTAGGGGCTATACACTATATCAGCATGTTTTATATTTGAAAGTCTCTTATGCTACTCAAAGAGTATAATTGATTGCAATATGTGTTTTTTTCATTTAATATGTTTTAAAAAAATCATTTTCAGCAGCCAGCATAATTTGAAAATACTGATCTGAAGGTCAAGATGTTTTTATTACTCTCAATATTATAAACAGCTTTGCTGCTTGACATTTTTGCAGAAACTGTGACTGTTTTAGATAGTTCTTTGATAAAAAGAAAGGTTAAAAGAGCAGTATTTATTTCAAATTGAATCCTTCTATAATGGAAGTCATTGCTGTAATTTTTATCAATTGAATGCATCATTGATAAAAGTTTTTTTCACACACACAAAAAAATCACACTTAATTTTTGAAAGGCACCAAGTATGATGCACAGTTTAATGCTTCAGTTCTACAAAAGTCAGTGCTGTTTGATACAATTAAAGACTGCATCAAATAGCGCTGACAGTGTTTTGTTTGGCATACTACTTAAGGACAGCTGGCAGTAAATTGAATAGTACTTTAAAAGAGATGTTTGTGAACGTTTTTTATCGATCATGGCGTTAATTAATTCATCAAATAATGATGAAATTGTGTAGAAGAGCGTAATAACCAGGCATATATCCAGTTGTTTTGTGCAGCAGAATGCACTTTTGCCATTTTAAAGAGCCAATTGTTCTACAGTCCCAGCAATAAAAATGGTCGTGGTGTAGCCATAGCAGAAAGCACATTAAAATAATGGGCACAATTCACTTTCAATCCAAGAATTTTCTCTTATTACAGTGAAACCCTGTGTGCTGTCTTTTTGAAATACTGTAATAGGCAGTATGCAGTATACTGCAGAGTAAGCAGTACAGTAGTATTCTGTTGCATTGCATTGAATACTGGAATTGCATTGGAATTAAGTTTGTGCAAGAAATTGTACAAAGAAAAAGAGTCAATTGTAATGGATTTAGTTACACAAACACAAGAAAAAACAGTTGCAAAAATATGGGAACTCTTTTTGTTATTGAAAAGACGTCAAACTGTTACGAAAAGAGACTCATCAAAATGTTTAAACTCATGCAGTTAACTCGGCAGCACAAGCATTCGCGCGTGTGTGTGTGCCTGAGAAAGGAGTTCCCCTGCTAGACAGATAGCTGCTATAGTCAGCATTATGATGCTATGTTGTTTACGCTCTGAATGGAAGTCGTTCTCATAAATGCAAATCCTCTATGCTAATTATCTGCTGTTGTCTCCCAACAATAGCCGCTCCATATGGTGCCGAAACATTCAGTGGGCCTTCTTTTGGATTTCGTTGCGCCTGTGTGTGTTGATCCGAGCTCCTTGTGCATGTTAACACACGCATACCATCCGCTTTAATATATGTAACGGACTGAGATGTGCTTGTTCGCGCATGTGCACTTGTCTGTTAGCATGTTCACTGAACTGAACCGTGTGTGTGTGTGTATGTATGTGGTGGATGGAGCCGCGTCTGTTTGTTTGGCGGAGACTCTGGATCCAGGCATGTTGGAAACAGGAGCAGATTGGAGCATATTGTGGCGGCTCTGACCATGTTCTGCCTTCAGAATGAGCAGAGAGTGCAGGACACCACTCATCAACTAGAGACACACTGACCACATGATGGGTCATTTTTAGAATTAGACAGCGTGTGCGTTGTGGGCTGCTTCATCTCTCTTTTCTTTGATTTTCAGTCAATTGTTCTTATTCAACTTATTCTGTGAGTGCAAGGATATGATAATTGCACGGTGGCCAAAACAGCCCCATGCTTTGCAACTTCAGAAAACGCATGCAATTTAAAAAAAAAAAAAAAAAGTACTATCAAATTTAGTAAACGTCTTTATCAGTTTGACAGCACATGTGCTACAAATTCAATTCAGTTCTCATGTACAGTTTTTTTATAGATTACCAATTGAAAATTCCACAGTTGTACAAATACTGTCATTAGTGTAGTAAATAAATAAAAAATAATGATAAATACATGGGAAATGAAGTGTATCAGTAAATATGACCAAAAACAAATCTAATTAAGCCAACATATTAAATTAACAAATCAATAAAATGACTAGTTATGTACAGACATACTGGCTCCTCAAATGTGTGGCATAAAGGTGTGGTTTTCAGGTGACATCTAATGAAAGTACTTCAGTAGAAATGAGAGAGAGAGTTTTAAGAAAAGAAGAGCATTAAGGAACATGCAAGGAGGTTCTGAGAGATGAAGGCAGAATTCTGAGCTGGTGGAAGAATATTTAATGCTTTTAGAACGTTTCAGGAGGGAATCGTTCCTCGCTGAGCACTTCCTGCAGAAATCTTATTGGACACGCACAGACTCACACACACACACACACACTCATATGCAAACTTAAACACATGCAGTTTTATAAGGATATAGCAAGGTAAGAGGATATTGCTGGACTAATACTAGTTATTTCCAGCATTTGTTGATGCTGCTGTGTAATACTATGTGATATGTATGATGTATATGGCCATTACTTTGCTATAAACATGCTTATTATGAGGGATGAGCTATCGAAATCATTTTTCATGCTCCCTGCCATAGACGCGGAACAGATGATGATGTGAGAGGATGGGATGATGGGATGATGAGTGAAGGATAGAGAGAGACGAATAGAGTGTGCTGTGTGTGAACCCATCACATCCAAACATTATTAATGACAACAGGGGCACACACACCTATGTGCACAGACGCACACACACACACACACAAGCACTCAAAACTCACAGACAAACAAAGAAAAGGGGAAAAACGAGACAGAAAGAGAATGAGCTGACTCACATTCAACATGAAAAGAGGAGGGGGGGGGGGGATGTGACCTTTTTTCCTGTGTCTTTATTCCATCGCCAGCCAAGATGAACAGACAGAAAGGAACAATGCAGGAAAGACTTGACTATCTATCTGTATTATGTATATTGAATTGGACTGATGAAAGTTCATCTTAACCTTCATGTTCTGTATGGGCTCTTGGAGCCCTCAAGGGCTCAGAAATGTACCAATAAACATTGAAATATCTGTTTGAAACTCCATTGCTTGTTCTAATCTCCTGAGATCTGATTATAAACAAAATTTTGGCTTGATAACATGCATCAACCGTCCTTTATGAAAAATTGCTTCATTACTTTTGTTTGGAGTCTCAAGAGAACTCGGATACAAAGCATTAATAAATGCAATGAATTTTCACATGGTAACTTTTTATGTGTACACCCCTGTCAGTTGTTTATTTTAATTTCTTTAATTGTATTTTTCACAAGTGTTTTTCGGAGGGGTCCATTCAACACACGGCAGAAGCGAAGTCACTGAAATGGATGCTAATGAGTTTCTGAAAGGTGTGGGAAAAGAGAAGGGAAACGCTTCAGTGTACCTACCTACTGAATCATGTTTGGCTCAGATACTTATTAGATTGTTATTTTTAACTACTATTATTAACTGCTATTATTATTCGTAATTTATGCAAGTCATTGGGGCTTCTGAGTCCTAAAAACAACCAAAAAAGTAAAGTCGATCTCAAATGAACATGAGGGTTAGCTAAACATAATCTAACTTAATTGAAAAGTAGTCACTGTGTGTCTTTGCTTTGCTTCGTCACAGATGGCTCAAAACGCACACGCAGAAACACACACGTATGTTAACGCAGAAGTAGGGAGGATTTGTGCGGAGGTATTCAGAGAACACTTCTTAATATTAATCACCCTTGCCCAAAATAATACAGTTGTTGCTAAGCAACCATCGGGAGATGAGGGCATTTCTCTAAATAAACATCTCAATTTATTATTGGGTAAGATTGGACACTGATATCCTTAAAGGAACAGCACAAAAGCAACGGATATGTGCAGAAGCTGTATTTCTGCTCTTAGGATATTGAGCTAAATAGCCTGGAACAAGACATTTGGGGTTTACAAGCCCATTTTCTGGCCACAGCTGTGGATTAAATGATGAATTAAATGATTATTTTTTTTATACAATTTCTTTTTAATTCAAATCTAATCTTTGTTTAATAAACATTTGTATGTAATGCACAGTAGGCAAATGAGCGATCGTAACAGCCAATGAGCAGCAACTTAGTTATCTGCTTCTGAGCACATACATTTTCAGCTTAATTTGAGAAAGAAAGAGAGCGCAAAAGAGGAACGACTAGACGGAGAGGTCGCTTTATCTCTATTCTGAATAGTTCGCTCCAATCCAGAGTCCTTTGTCCCACATTTTGGGTCCACAAGGCCACGGTTTCTAATCATGCATATGACCCTGTTAGAGCTGCCACGACCTTTCATGTGCTGCCAGTTTTTGGCATGCCCTTTAAAAAGAAAGTTCACCCAAAATTCTATGATCATTTACTCACCCTCATGCCATTCCAGACCCGTTTGACTTTGATTCAGAGAGATTTAGCAGAATGTCTGAGCTGCACATTTCCATACAACTAGTGCATTGCTCAAAGCATTGGATCCTGTACATTTCACTTTTTAAATGAAATATCTAGATTTATTCAGACAAACCAAATACTGCAAATGCTGGCTTGTCACATATATCATCCAGACAGTACCTTTGGCTGCCAGAATAACAAAAGAATGGACATAGATTGTATGTACAGTCAAAAATCTTTCATGTGGATGTGGAGATAAATGGCATATGTAACTAATTACCTGTTCTTGCATAGAGACACAACAAAGTGTCGTTTTACTCTTTACACTTGAATCCATCTTTTTACCGCTCTTTGATGCTTAACCCTTGACTCTATATCCCCCTACATCTCTCTAAATTGTTTGATCTCTGTCCTTTCTGTCCTTCACTTTAGTTAGAAGAAATGCTTTCATCTGATATTCCACATCACCCGTCCTTCCTTCTGAGGGGTAGTTTCAGGCGTAGCTTAAACCATACATAAACCCCCTGTCAGTCCGTTAACAGACTCATACTCACCTGCATTCAGAAGAGAGGAGTATTAAACACATACACACTCACTCGTGTCAAACACAGAGCATTTCACAGTCAATCATCTACAAACTGTTGGGAGTTACTTGTACATGAACAAACTGCCATTTTTATTTCTTTTCCTAGGTTGAGCTTCAAAAATAATCAGATCAAATCAGATTTGCAGCCCAAAAACACCTCATTTGTGTCCATCCTGGTCGTTTGTCAGATATCCAGAGTTTATTATCGTTCCTTTGGGGATTTGAATGCTCAGTCCTCATTGCTGGCTCTTAGAAGCTGAAGGAAAGTGAAGAGAGTGTGACTGGAAGCCCTATTAAATTAAAATATGAAAAGGATCTTTAAAGGAATAGTAAACTATTCACCCTCGTATCCTTCTAAATCCCATATCTTTTTAGTACATGGTAATACATATCTACACTACCAATCAAAAAGGTTTTTTTTTAAGGAAATTATTACTTTTATTCAGCAAGTGTTCATCAAATTGAACAAAAATGACAAAGAGACAGTGTTACAATTGTTTAAAATTATGTTAATTTTTAAATATTCCATCAAATAATCCTGTAAAAACTATTTTTAACATTTGTGATAATAGTAAATGTTTATTGAGCACCAAATTAGCATTTCAATAAGAGTCTTGTGACACTGCAAAAAGAAAAGGAAAATCTATAGAAGACAGTTATTATACATTGTAATAATATTTCACTATATTACTGTTTTACTGGGGTTTTTTTTTTTTACCAACTTATTAAATGAGAATAAGACACTTATTTCTAAAACATTTTAAAATATTTTGAACCATATATGTTGCTTACTATTTAGCTGTCACACTATACACTATGTTTGTTAATCGGCCATACCGGGAAAACGGCATTGGTTCTCACATTCGAATGAACTAAATTGACTATCCTATTGACTCCTCAGTCCATCCTAATGTAATTTAATCTCCAAAACTCCCTGCTGCAGTTAATCAGTCTTGTACTATAGTCACGTACCAACAGGAAGTCATGTGATGCGTGTGATTTCCACACATGATCTCCCAGGGGTCTGACGGAGTTTGATCCCGCTGTCAGCGGAAGAAAGCTGCACTGAGAGAGAGAGAATGCTGAGAGAGAAGAATAGAAGCAGTGGGTTGAATACGTAAGGGCCTGCTGACGCGCTGATATATCTGGATTTGGATTTATTTTGGAGATTGAAACAGATCCTCTGGAGAAACGCCGCCTGTGTGAGGGGGAGGGGACACATATGTGTCAGTATGTGTGTGTGCTTTTGTATTGAGAGAACGTTTTAATACCTCTAGAATAGTTCCCTCTGAAATCGAATGTGTGTGTGTGTAAGTCTGTGTTTTATAATAGAAAACTTTCTCTTTGTTCACGAATCTCTCTTTACAATTCAAATGTGCTCAGAGCTCTAAAAAAGGGATTAAACTGTACTAATTGTCTTTTCTCTCTCATTTGCACACTCTTTCAGTGTCAGACACACACGCTGTAACATCGGTGAGAGAGGTGCTGAGGCAGGGTCTCTATTATGACATCAGAAAGAAAGGATGAGGGGAGGACAGGGAGTATGAAAGGATCTGCGGAGGAGTACCTGTTCACAAAGCCCTATTCTATGCAGATAATTAAAGTCTTACACGTCCCCGTTGGGTTGCACTGCTGAGGAACAAATCAGGTGAAGAATTGGAGGAGGGGGAGAAAAAAGATGGATACAAAGAAATGTGTGCATTCGGTCTGCATTGGGAGATTCTTTCTATAAGTGAAGTGAATTCTGAATGAAGGTCATAGTGTTAAAATAGGTCTTTATTCGTTCATCCATGGCTGTGTGTGGTCTTCAGACCTGAATGTTTGTGTGTGTGCGTGTGTTTTACAGGAATGCTTGGTCAGTGTTTCAGCTCTGTTGGTAAATGGAGCGAAACACCGCCATCAAACAAGCTCAGTACACTTGCCTTTCATTCAAACGCATTGAAAAACACACTCCACGCAAAAAAATTTGGTCCTGGATAGAGCTTGGAGCTCTCTCTGGTGGCAGACCTTATTAAACATCTGTGTTTTTTTTCTAGTTGCGTCCTAAGTTATGTATTGAAATTACTAAATTATTCCATATCTGTAGTGTGTTATCCTCTGATTAGGAGGCAGACGAGATTGTGATGATAACAGAGGAGACAACAACTAGATTTGCATTTCCTAAATGAAATGTCAGTGCTTTCAATGCAGCGATAGAATAGTGTTGGACTTTTAAGCTTGGATTGGTTATGTGTTAAGAAATACAGCCTCAGAGCCGTTTGATGTCATCATGGCAATCAGCACACATCTGATTTTCTGCCAGCTATGCATAAAAATAAACATGCAATGCAACACTGTTGTGATTATATAGACACGACAGGAGAGACTAATCTGAATTCTGTATGCAACTACAGTAGCTGTTAGAAAGAAAAATGTTCAGAATGTCATGATATCAATATCACAGTTGCCTTTTAAATTATTGTATCTTTAAAACATTGACAGCATAGATAGCATACCTTAAATCATATACACAAAAATTATAGTATTCAATATTAGGCAGCTCAAATTAAAAAAACTAGCATGTTAGAATGATTTATTATGGATCATGTAACACTGAATACACTGATACGTTTTATAGGTGTTAAGATGGAAATTGTGATGTTTAAATTATGGAAATATTTATTTTTCTTTTTACTTTATATTTATACATTAAAACAAAGTACAAACAACGAACAATTAAATAACTAAACATTCCTTGACAACAGCAGTGTATCAAAGAAATAGAAAAATAACAATACAAATAAGTAAAAAGACAAACAGTACAACAGGGAATAAATCAATGTTTCTTACTGATCAAGTGTCACGGTGCGTGCAGGAGGATGAAGGAGAACGCAGGAGATTGTAGAGTTCACGAAAATAATAGTTCTTTAAATAATTCAAATGCAAAGAGATATCACACAACTAACACATTAATTGACGGACCAAAGCAAACTCAAAAAACAGGGGTTTTATACACTGAGGGCAAATGAACTAAACACAACACAGGTGAGGAAAACAGGTGGGGCTCAATCAACTAATAATCAACAACAAAGGAAACAAAGTCTTGTGGAAGCCTTTAGGGCGGATCAGGAGCCTTTGGCGATCGTGGCGGATCAGGAGGCTTGGGTGGCCGTGGTGGATCAGGAGCCTTGGGAGGCAGATCAGGAGCCTTAGGAGGCGGATGAGGAGCCTTTGGCGGTCGTGGCGGATCAGGAGCCTTGGGCAGCCGTGGCGGATCAGGAGCCTTGGGCGGCCTTGGCGGATCAGGAGCCTTGGAAGGTGGATCAGGAGCCTTCGGCGGCCGTGGCGGATTAGGAGCCTTGGGAGGCGGATCAGGAGCCTTGGGCGTCCGTGGCGGATCTGGAGCCTCGGGCGGTGGATCAGGAGCCTTTGGAGGCCGTGGCGAATCTGGAGCCTTAGGAAGCGGATCAGGAGCCCTCGGCTGTGGTGACTCGTGGGCAGCCTTTGGCTGTGGTGACTCGTGGGCAGCCTTCGGCTGCAGTGGGACACTATAGCCTCCCCCCTCTTTAGGCTCTGGCAGTTTAGCCGACTCCACTACCAGTAGTGATCGAGGGGCTGGTACAGGTTGTGATCGTGGGGCTGGAACAGGTTGTGATCGTGGGGCTTGAACAGGCCGTGATCGTGGGGCTGGAACAGGCCGTAAACAAGGGACTGGAATCTCCATGGGTTCTCCCTGCCACAAATCCAGCACGTGGCAGGTTGCAGGAAATGCTGGCACATCAATGTGCTCAGGTAGCACAACGAGCTCAGGAGGGCGCTCTTGTACCGTAGCAGGCTCTGGAGAGCGCTCTTGCAGCGCACCCGACTCATCGCGCACATCTTCGCGGATTCCGGTCCGTCTCCGCGGATCCAGTTCCCCGCTTCCCGGCTCGCCATTCGGCGAGGTCCGCCGCCTAGAGCTCCTCGCCGGATTGACCCACTGGACGTGGTTCCAGTCCCGCTTCTGCGGCACGGAGTGCCGTGGGGAGCTTCCGCGTACCAGTGGGTGCCGCCCCCGATTACATCACGGGAGGAAGCAAAGAAAATCCGAGGAATATTCCAGCTGGCACTCAGTATGGCTACCGAGGAGGCCGCTGATTTAGCCACGCTGCCACAGCCCGAGCCAGAGCCTGCCACGCTGCCACAGCCCGAGCCAGAGCCTGCCACGCTGCCACAGCCCGAGCCAGAGCCTGCCACGCTGCCGCTGCCACTGCCAGAGTCAATGGCGGAGGAGGACCTGCTACCGTGGCCCGAGCCTCTGGAGGCAGAATCAGAGGAGGAGCTACCGTGGCCTGAACCTCCGGATGCCTAGATAGAGGAGCTGCAGTGGCCCGATCGGCCTGAATCTCTCCACGCTCCCGAGCCCCAACCAGAGTCGGCTGCGCATCCAGTGCGCCCTCCAGAGTCGGCTGCGCATCCAGTGCGCCCTCCAGAGTCGGCTGCCCTTTCAGTGCGCCCTCCAGAGTCGGCTGCGCATCCAGTGCGCCCTCCAGAGTCGGCTGCGCATCCAGTGCGCCCTCCAGAG
>JAUCMU010000151.1:7671691-7691212 GCA_032275025.1 Enteromius treurensis
GTCTACTCTGCGTTGCTCGTCGTATGTATCCTCGTTTTCTTGTTTTGTTTGTTTAATAAATGTCTAGTTTTGCACTCGATTCCTGCCTCCGAGTTCTCCCTGTTCGTGAGGAAGCACGAGCGCGAGTCTGTTCAGCCGCTCAATGTGACAATTATAATGTAAGCACAATGTTGAGATTTCAGGCATTAAAAGTCATCTAGCAGACAATGTCAAAAAGATGAATAAATAAAAAGATGAATAAACCTTTTCTTTAAATAGTTTTTGTTGACACTTTAGGTATAGACAAGAGATTTCTCGTTTGAAATGCACAAATAAGAAAATATTAGGTCTTATGACAGCTTTGACATGAACTGGAGGATTGTTTATTACCCACTTGTTCAACTTAACAGCAGAAACCGAAACAAGGCCCTCCTGAATAAACAAAACGCTTTTAACAGGAACAGCCCACTTGTGCATCTGTAAGAGTCCTTGACACTAACCTCTGACCCTACAAATGTCCAGTTGAACCATTTAATCAGTTTTCCTTGGAAGTCAGCTGATCTGTAAAGTTGTATTAGGAAATTCACTCAGCATAAATCCCTGGAAACAGAACCATCTCTACTGTTGTGGAAAGTACTGCATGAAACTTCTGTACAGATGCAAAACCATCAGCTAGTAAAGTCACAATTTCTTCTGCTATGTTTTAACTGACTTCCCTTGAGGGTAAAAATTCCCTTGGGTTCGTGTCACTGCTGGGTTCACTGCTCCTCACCAACACAGTTATTCAGTGAGCTACATATTTATTGAGCAAAAGTCCTCTTTCTTTATTTTTATACATTTATTTACTTTACGACAAATATTGTATAAATGTAATAAAATGGATCTTTGTGCCGCTTTAAAACAAAGGAAATAAAAAATATGCAACAGCACACTACTTGGCTTATTCTTAGTGTCCCTGCTCACTATATGAAAATATTTGAACTAGTGATGCAATAAAACAGTAGTTTCAGTGTGCAATTTAGGGATTATCCATTCAAAGCATTGATGACAAGGAAAGCCACTTATACTTGACTGCATGGTCACTTACGAGGTGTCAAACTTAATTGCAATAACTGACATGTTTCTTTTAGGTCTATTTTCAATTTGCAGTTTCAGTTTGAAGGAACAGAGTGTCAGTAATGTTTAGTGAAAGATTAAACACTCAATTTGCAACTGAAGGCATTTCATTTTTTTTGGCCAAATATTTTCTGTTGGCCACATTTCTATGCTTCGCCAATTAGTACAGCTCATAAAAACTGAGAACACTCGGATAATCCTGTGTAAAGAAATGCATTCATATTATTCTTTAGAGACTTCAGACTGGGTTGAGGAACTAAAGAATGAAAGATGGGGAAAAAACGAGACTCAATCCGAAACAAGGATCAAAATAATGGGAAATTGAGAAGCTGATATCTTACTGATGTAGAAGGTGCTGGGTGCTTCTGTGCCTTCATACTTCAGTTCCAGAAGACTGCTTGTTTTACTGTCATGACGAAGCCAGAGAGAAACCCCCAAGATTACACAACCAGCCAGCTATAAAAAACAGAGAGAGAAAAACTTTAACACATTTATTCATATTGTATTTAATGGCACAAACAAAAGCATTAAAAAGTATTTTGCTAACTTTAGGCCTATGCAGTATGTTTTTTCCTAATCTTTAGGCTTTCACATATTTAAAACACAAATTTCTTCTTCATCTCGTCTTTAAAAAGTGGTGAGTAGATGCATTTTGTAAGTCTCCCTGGGTCTATCTCTTGAAGTCTGCTTATTTTCCCTTCAACAAAGAGAAAGGAGACACATTCTGTGAGGCGGGGGGATGGAGGGATCTTGTTACAGACCCCATCTAGAGGCCCACAGTGCCGAGGGTTAAGAATATCAAAACATCACTTTACGCTACAGCAGTATGGTTGAGCCCACTTTTCTCTTCACATGGCTCACAGTGATGAGCATTCAGTTGAGTGAGGCTCATAAACACATGGCATATTCATGAGAGAGGGTGCTCATAGACCTCTCGCGGCTAGGGGGAGGGAGAAAGAAAAGGGGGGGGAAAGGAAAGAAGGCGTAGGCAGCTGAGAAGACCTTTTAAAGTAGCGCTACAATGTGTGGTATTGTATGAACGAGCGGATAAGAAGCGGGAAAGTTCGGGTGGGGGAGGGTGTTTGCGTGACAAGCAGCAGAGGTTCATTTGGCTTTATTTATATGGCTTTATTTACAGCAAAATCACTGTCAAATCAGACAAGAGCTGGGCCCTCTGAGAGCAGCTGGATCTCGTCAGGAATGCTGTGGAGGAATGCAGTGCGCACATAAAGTGTACTAGAGACCACCAAGAACCTGGTGGGTCCCGTCAGAAGCTAAAGAGATCCGGCTACACCGCGCAGGGGAGAGTACCGGGAATGCGAGACAGAGCTACAGTAAGAGCATTAGCAGGAATGCTGGGATGGGCAGATTGCTCAGCTCTGGCTATGAAAACAACGGCCTTGTACATCCTTCCTTTCCATTCTCTCGTTCTGTAACCCCTTTCAATCAAGAATCTAGTACCAGTCACACAGTACATCTGCGAACAGCTGCATCGCCACAGCTATTCACCCCAGGTCAAACCAGACATTTGTTGGTGAAGTACTTACACACCACACCCCCAGTGAAGGATCACGAGGAGAGCATTTTCTGTTATCTCTAAAAAAATTTTTTTTTTTTTTTTACTCAATGGTTACTGGTCTTTCACACCTGTTGATGTAATAAAGAAACTTCAACCCCTGCTCTACAAAAAAAAATAATAATAATAATAATTATTTATAACAACTGTTATCCGTAACTGAAGCTTAAAGTATTACCATTTTTTTTTGTTAATTAAAATTACACTGAAATAAAGGATAACTACCTGGTCTTATGGCATAAATGTATCTTGGTGCACTTTTTAGCGAGAAATCAGTTTAAAATATGTACCAAGTAGTACATATTACTGCAGTTTCCAAGAGAAATTAACACTAGCGGCAGTAAAACTCAGATTACTTGAAGAAAATCATGCTATAACTTTAAAACAATATTAATGTCATGTTCCATGTCTGTCTGGTCTTGTTCTCCCCCCTGTCTGTGTGTTCTTTGGTTTAGTCTGTCTTCTGTCATTATGTTCTGATTAGTTGATTTCGTTCACCTGTGTTTTTCCAGCTGTCCTCACTTCTGCTCATTAGTTCTTGTGTATTTAAAGCCCTTTGTTTTTCAGTTCGAGTTAGTCTGGTTTAAAGTCTCGTGTGCCTCATGTTGTGTCGTCTGTTTTGCTGCCTCGTCAGCCTTTGTTTTGTGTGTAAGTTTTATTAAACGTTATTTCTCCGTAAACTCTTGACTCCTCTGCTCTCTGCCCTCGTTGAGAGGCGCAAACGCACACGCACGATGGACCACAATCATGACAGTCGCGTTCTTTAACACTCTGCCTGGAAACAAAGATGCCATAGTGCCATATTGCCTCATTAAAGAAGAAAACGTGTCGTGTTTACAACAGTGACAGTGAGCACTTAATCAGGATCAACTAAACTCTGAATTTTCAAAAGAATGGTAAATCTTAAGCACAGAATCTTTCAAACATGTCCAAGACATTTACACACAGCGGTCCGTTATTGTGTCGAAATTTCCACGCACTTCCTCTGTAAGGGACTTTAAAACATAGGTCTGCAAATAATGTTAATAAAATGTTGGTAGGCTATCATGAGATTGATATACTTAATTTTACATAATTTGGTTGGGCTACCTGTTATTTTTATGGTATATAAAAAAGTGTATGTGATTGTTGTTACATATTACCAGTATTTCAAAACAAAAATTAAATTGGGAAAAATATGCAATAGATAAATAATTAAGGTTTAAAAAAGCTTATACAAGGTTAAGCATTTATACTGCATTATGAATTTGGTATTCTGGTAAGTTTTAATGGAGGTCTATGTCATTTTTCAGTGTCTTCTATGAAAAAAACATACCTCTGATCAGTTAGAACAGATCAGACAGATACTGATTTGAATGACAGGCTGATTTGAGTCATTCTGAGTCGTTGGTTCTGCTAGGCCATGCAGTTGGTGGTCCAAATGTTTAACAATGGGAGTCATTTCTCAGTGTTTGTTAGCTTGTTGTAAGAGGGTGTTTCAATGTGTACATACAGATCTGCTCCTGATCCAGGATCTTGTCATCTCAAGACTGGCTGCTGCAATGCTGTATTGGCCAGCCTTCAAACTAGCTCAATTAAACCTGGCACAAGAACGCCAGTGTATTTGGTCTTTAACCGACCGGTGACGGCCCACGTTTCACCCCTCTCAGTCTTGCTCCAATGACATCCTAATCAAATTCAAATTCAAATCTCTTTTTTCTACTTTGGCAGTCGCACTTTAGCTCTAGCTTTTGTTTACTCTTGAAATTCAGTATTGCGGCACTGCTAATGTCGCTGGCTCCTGTATGATAAATAGCTTGTGTTTTGCCTTATTTGAAAGTCGCTTTGGATAAAAGCGTCTGCTAAATGATTAAATGTAAATGTAATTGGTTTAAAGGTCCCAAACTGCGAATGTCTGAACATTAACATTTCATAAATGTAATTTGTGTTTATTATTATGTCAACAATACATCAAACCCAGTATCATTTTAAGTTCTGTGACTTGATGTAATTTACAGTATGCGTGTATGGGGCTGTTTTAAAGACTCTTGGTCTCAGTATCTCTTTGATCAGATGCTCCACATGTACTTCACGTCCTGGTGAGAGACAGACGCTATTTCTGGTTTGTTTGGGGGCCTGGAGCAATATCTTCCCTGGTGCTGGGCCTTATTCGTTGCTAGTCTAAAGACATGCCTAATTAACGTCAAACAACTGACAAACATCACAACATTAAGGCAGAAATACCACCTCTGCCGCATCCAAAGAAAGAAAAGAAGCTGCACTTTAAACCACTTATACAACATAAACATGTTCAATACACTGAAATAAACACACTGTTGTTAGGGATAGTAGTTCTCAGTTTTGCACTTTTAATGCAATTTGTTATTGATTTTACAAATTGCATCCCCCGTTGAAGACCCTTGCTTTAGAAGTATAGCTCTTCATTGTGTCATGTTCTGATTAGTTGTCCTTGTCACTGTGTCATGTGTTCATTGGTCTGTTCTTGTCATGTCACTGTCATGCTCTGTATTTGGCCATTGTTGAACCTTGTGCTTGTTGCGTATTAATGTTGTAATCCACTGTTGGTGAGTTTAGAATTTTCATGCCAAGTCTATGTCAATGGGGGCTATGGGACCCAAGCAAGGGGCGGAGCTTGGGTTAAGACCGTCAAGACTGTCCACCGCTGATGTCAGTGAGAGCTGCAGGCATCCTGGTGACATCTGCACACTCAATACCTGGCATCTTAGAGGTCCTGCCACACTCTGTTGCTCTCCCTATAGTGAGGATTGCCATTTGGAGCATGTGGTTAGCACACAGCGCTCCAGAGGCCTCTCTGGTCCACAAGTCTGCTCCGTAGGCCTCTTTCGTCCACAAGTCTGCTCTGAAGGCCTCTCCTGTTCACAAATCTGCTCCTGAGGCCTCTTCTGTCCACGAGTCTACTCCAGAGGCATCTTCTGTCCATGAGTATGCTCTGGAGGCTTCCTCTGTTCACTAGTCTGCTCCTGAGGCCTCCCCTGTTAACAAGTCTGCTCCAGAGGCATCTTCTGTTCACGAATCTGCTCCGGAGGCCTCCTCTGTTAACGAGTCTGCTCCTGAGGCCTCTTCTGTCCACGAGTCTGCTCCGTAGGCCTCTTTTGTCCACAAATCTGCTCCTGAGGCCTCTCCTGTCCACGAGTCTGCTCCAGAGGCTTCTTCTGTCCCCGAGTCTGCTCCAGAGGCTTCTTCTGTCCCCGAGTCTGCTCCAGAGGCCTCCCCTGTTCACAAGTCTGCTTCTGAGGCTTCTTCTGTCCACCAGTCTGCCCCAGAGGCCTCATCTTTCCACGAGTCCACTTCAGACACTAGAGGTGTCGGCTTCGGCCATAGAACCTCTAGCGGTAGCAGAATTCAAGGCCATGGAGACCATCCATAAACCCACAGCTTGTCCTGTTACAACCACAGAGGCCACCCCTGAACTCACGATCTGTGCTTTCATGGCCCAGGTCCCCCATTGTCCCACTGTCTGCCACTGTTCCATGGCCCTGGTCCTTCACTGTCCCACTGTCTGCCACTGATCCACTGTCTTCCATTGCTCCATGGCCCAGGTCATCCATTGGTCCATTGTCTGCCACTGCTCCACTGCCCAGGCCCACCATTGCTCAAAGACTCTGACCTCGTTCCACTGCATGGGCCTGGCCCTCCATCCCTCCCCTAGCTCTACCACCCTCCTGGACTTTGGGTTTTGTTTGGGTGTTAGGAGCTGTCCTTAGAGGGGGGAATATGTAACACAGGTTTTGTTGGGGTGTCCTTGTGTTGTTCATTGTTGTCATGTCTTTTATTTTGCAATCTGATTCTGTCTGTTATGCTTCCCCTACCCTCATGTTTCTTCACTATTGGTTCCCTTGTTCTTTGTGTCATGTTCTGATTGGTTCTCCTTGTCACTGTGTCATGTGTTCATTGGTTTGTTCTTGTCATGTGATTGTCATTGCTCTGTATGTATTTGGCCATTGTTGAACGTAGTGCTTGTTACGTTTTAATGTTGTATTCCACTGTCTGTGAATTTAGTCTTTTCATAACAAGTCTATGTCAAATCTGTTTTAATTTTATTAATGCATGTTCATGCTACATCTGTGTGAAGTGCCAAGTCAAGACGTTTGTTTGGATTTTTGGATTGTACTATTAAAAAAACTGCACTACGCTCGCCTTCCGTGGACCACTCATTACAACTGGTCTTTATTCTTTGAGAGAGATTAAAAGTAATCTTTAAGAAATTCAATTTGGAGTAAAGGAGAATAACATTTTTTGTATGTGCTATATAGAGGAAATTATGTGCATAATTTATTTGTACACTATATAAATATTTTTTTAAAAAGGGCACTTTTCCCTTTTTTAAAAAAGGGATATTTTCTGACTCTGAAACTGAGTTCTGACATTCTTTCTCTTTCGCAGTTTGCTTGCAATTCTGACCTTTTTTTCTCAGAACTGCAATTACCTTTTTTTCAGGGCGAGAACAAGCTTCTATATTTAGTGGATATAGAAAGAGAGCAGGAACCTACTGTTACTGTATTTAAGTGAGTGTAGCATTTTGCTACTGGTTCATGATAATATAGTTTAATGCTTTTTTTTTCACAAAAATTTGAGTGCAATCAAACAATAATTGGCATGCTTCGAGGATTCACAGACCCCCTGTTGAAGACCTTTGCTTTTAGAAGAATAGATCTCACTGATTTAAATGTTTTTTTATTTTTTAAAGAAATCCAATTAAATCCAATTCAAAAACAATTTTTTTAATTCTCGGGGGGAAATACAATCTTCAATACTTGCTCCCTGAAAGAACTTGCTCCCTGATTATGATTCTGCTTTTCCAGCACACTAGTGAGTCTCATTAACCTACAAAACACCATTGTGAGCTTGTCAGCTACCATTGATTACAGTGAGACCCCCTAGTGGCCAGTGCAGGGAGAGTATCTCTGGCTTCACAAACACAGTTTGGCTCCAGTGTATTCTTACAGAGGGCAGCAAGCCCTGGGCAGAGGAACCATTGCGTCAAAACAGAAAGAAGTTGTTATCAATGTGTAATCACAATCTTTCTTTACCCTGCAGGAAGTATGCTGAACCTGACATGCCGAGCCTTCTTTGGGTACAGTGGGGACATCAGTCCGCTTGTTTACTGGATGAAAGGAGAGAAGTTCATAGAGGACATGGACCAGAGTCGCATTCGAGAGAGTGAAATCAAGTAAGAAGGAGCACAGTAGAAGCGAGAGTAAACATCTTTTGACACAAGCTCAAAACAACCCCCTCTCCAAAAAATAGCCTGTGTTCTGAATTACGGATATCATACATATGCAAACATTAAAGTTGCATGAAAATTACTCAGCAGGTGTATAATAGCTTAGACCTTACATACATGTAATTATTAAATTTACAGACAAATCGTTTTCCTTCAAGGCAAATAGCTTTTTGATCATAGAGTGTAAATACTTTAATAAATGATTAGGGTTATCTTTCAGGACGGTGATAATCTATCAAAGTTTGATGGTTTTACTATCTCTGTACTGCCACAGTGTTGTTGTAATGGTATACAAGAAACGGTTGCTTTTAAAACTAGCTTCCGCTGTGAAACCACTTATTCAATACGATAGATAGTGCACGCAAAAGCACACTTTAAATGTTCACTGAGATGTCGACAGTACATTTTCAATTACTGATATCACAAGCTTGTATATGAGCCTATTTATATCTAGTAGGGGTGGTCGCTGTGATGACACACTATTATTAATTCCCCTGTCTGAAAGAGAGCTGGATCTGAGCAAGCGCTGAATACATCCTAATAACACAGCGAAATGTATCTTGCACCATGCGCCGAATGCATTTGCATTTACATGCGGTTAAGGAGCAGCAATGTAAGCATCTTTTAAATGAAATTTCAGTTTCAAATGATTCAGCCAAGACAAACAAGAGAGTGAAAATGCGTTGTTATAATTAAAAGAGAGCCCCATTTGTTGAACGCCGACCAAACTCGAAACCCTTCCTCCCAAAATTTCTAATCTCTACAAGCTGCTCAGTCTAAAATTGATCCCCAAAATCCTCTATCAAAAGGGGCTAATTAAAAAACTTTTATTCCTCAGCTTTCAGCGAACAATGGCTCATTGTTTTTTGTTCTCTCCGCCAGGACCATCAGAGAACACTTGGGTGAACAGGAAGTGTCCATTACTCTGACCATAGATTCACTGGAGGAGGTAGATCTGGGTAATTATTCCTGTTATGCGGAAAACGGCAACGGGAGAAGACAAGCCAATGTACAGATTGGGAAACGAGGTAACACATTCAGCCGTAACACACATGAACTCAACCGACTGAGTCATACCAGCTGCTTCTCATTTAAAGGAACAGTTCACACAAAAATGAAAAAAAAAAAACTGTCCTTTTTATGTATGACTTTATTTCTTTTATGAAAAACTAGATGTTTTGAAGAATTTTAAGATGGTGAGAGGGTGGATAGTGACCAGGTGCTGAATTATGAAATGAGTTCATAATCATAATAATCTTTAGTCTTTATATAATGAACAGATGGCAATACTGTCACTCACATACAATATTTTTGTCCAGTATACATTACACAGCTCATAAGTTTGTGTTTTTTTTAGTTATTGTGAAATATTATTAAAATCTGAAATAACTGTTTGCTATTTGAATATATTTTAAGATGCAATGTATTCCTTCCTGTGTCACATGATCCTAGTATGCCTGTTTGCTGCTCAAGGAATGTTAAAAATCTTCTGTGATGCTTAATATTTTGACAGCTCCTAGTCACTTGCTATACACTTTTGCTTAATAAAAAAAAGCAGCTCAGACATTTTACAAAACTACTCTTTTTATTTTGTCCCACAAAAGAGAGGTAGTCATACAAGTTTGGAACAACAGGGTAAGCAAATGATGACAGACTTTTAATTTTTGGGGGTAAACGATCCCTTTAATGCACTTTGGAGTTTCTTTACATAAACAGCACAGCATGTTCCTGTGTCTCCCTCCTCTTCTCTGTCTCTTTCTTTCTCTCCTTTTGGGAAATGCATCAGCATCTAAAATTCACTCTTTTTTAGAGAGAGCTCCTTTGAAGGCATCCTATCTTCTCTTTTAATGGCAGTTCAGAGGAGGAGACGGCTTCAGCAGTTCAGACACATTCTCTCCCTCTCAGCCCAACTCAAAACTCATTCAACTGTTCTCACACACACACAAATGAATAAACACACACACACTCGCTCTCTCTCTTTCAACTCGTCTTAGCCATGCACACATATTTCTGCAGATAATCTCAAAGCCACACACTCACAAATACACACACACACACACACAAACCAGATCTCTCATATGCACCCTCTCTCTCTCCTTCAGCTCATTGCTGAGCTCACAAACACACACACACACATGCTTTCACAATCTTTCAGCTTCTCTGAAGCATCTGAGTGTATCTTGCGTGTTTTCCTCCATTAGCTGTAGCGCAGAGGAGCTTTGAACAATATGAACATCATTAGCACTTAATCATTCTGAAGCCATTTTGCATTTCTCACCCCTTGTGTATGTCCTTAGCGCAGCATGAATTTCCACGCTGGTCCAGGCTGGTTTGGTGCTGATCTGGCTGGTAGATTTGCTAGTGAAACTAATTGACAAAGGAAGTCTTGCCAGCACACCTAGCCTGCTTTGCTAGGGATCAGGGGCCATTTAGCGGAAATTTCTTGAGTTTTAAATGAATTTCTGAGAAGAACTCAGTCTCTCAACTAATATCTCCATGGTTACAAACTAATGAAATAGTATTCCAGGCTTAGAATGTTTCTGTAATAGAATGCAACTGTCGGGTGCTGGAAGTCAAAATCCTATTTGTTTCCTCCAAGAGGGAATTGATTTTAAATAACTTATAATCCTTCAAAGACAGACCTACTGTGAGCTTCAAGGCTGTTGATTCGTTTCCTTACTTTTTAAACAATCATGTTAAACACTGTTATTCCTCGTGAAAAAATACATTACCCATGATTCAGAAGAGAAATCTCCACCAATAAGAGAATCTGGACTAGCAAATTGTACTTGCATTCCAATTAAGTACTGTAAATAACAAAGACTTAAAGGTAATACTTAAGTAATTATATGCGTAATTTTGCAATAAATTTTGAAATATGTTGTTTTATATAGTATAACATAGTTTTATATTTATCTATCGTCTTTAATTTGATGGTCATTTACACTGCTGCGTAGGATTACAGTTCTTCCCTCGCAAACGTAGTACAAATGTCTGCTATGCTATGCTATGTTATTCCGGGAGTATTATATTTGTAATATGTTCTTTCTCTGTCCATTGTGTGTCTCTCAGTGGAGCTGATGTACACAGTGGAGTTGGCTGGTGGACTGGGTGCGATTCTTCTCCTGTTGGCTCTGTTATTGTCTGTGTATAAGTGCTACAGGATCGAGCTGCTGCTCTGCTACAGGCATCACTTTGGTGGGGAGGATACAGACGGAGGTAAAAGCCACACTCACACTCCCTCTACAGGAACTAATGAGAACGACACTGCAGCAATTACATATTTGATGCTGATTGTTATATTATAAGGAATTGTTTGAGTTATAACTCTTTTTTTTTCATCTGAAGCATTGTAATTTTTCTCTTTTCCTCAGAAAATAAAGAGTACGATGCGTACCTGTCCTACAGTAAGGTTGAGCTGGATCAGTGGGGTCAGGAGTTACAAGAAGAGGAGCGCTTTGCTCTGGAGATTCTCCCTGATGTCCTGGAGAAACATTACGGATACAAACTCTTCATCCCCGACCGAGATCTCATTCCTACAAGCAGTATGTGCCGAATGTGTGTTTTGTGTGAATGTACGTCTTTGTTAGCGTGTTTGTAAATGTTGTCTAAAATGTTCAAACATTTTCATTAGCACATGACGTTCGCAGAAATGTCATGAATAGTCAGAGAAACAAACTCTTGTGAAGTTTTAGAAACCCACAACGGTCACGAAAGAAAGTTGTGCAGAGATTTGACAAACAGCACTAGTTGCACAGAACTAACAAAACACCTCGATCATTCATAATGAAGTGTGATATTTTCGGCTCATAAACATGATAGCCGGACTGGATTTATCTTGCTTCCTAATACTGCACAGTAATTTAATCATTTGTAATTAAATCTAATTAAACTTCCTCATCAGCATTAATATGACCCATGACCAGAAAGCCTTATGGTAACTAGAAAATAGCTTGGTTAAATAAGAAAATGTAGTCTTAAAACTTAATACAATAATCCTACCACCAAGGATTATTGTATTTTTTTCAATTGCAACCCATCAGAGCCAGTTTATGTGACACGGTGTGTTTGTTTGCATCATATGTCAGGTGTTTTTGCCCTGTATGTGTGCTGTGTCTGAAAGCCGAATGTTTATGTCCAGGTATGAGCAGTCAACATTACCAGGATGACACACATCTTCTTAGAGGTACAGCTTTGTTTTAATGCAAAAACACGCGTGCACACATGTACGGTGCGCATAATACGCATACATTGTGCATGCAGATTGTTCTTCATGAATGACTGTGAATGTTGTGTCCTAAATGTGCGTCTTGTGTCTTCAGTCGTGCATTATTTCCGGTCCTCGTGCAATCTGTTATTTTGCCATTACAGTTTCTTTCTTTGTCTGCGCTGTTTGTCTCCTACAGCGTACATAGAGGACGTGTCCCGCTGCGTGGACATGAGTAAACGGCTGATCATCGTGCTGACCCCGAGCTATGTGCTGCGTCGCGGGTGGAGTATATTTGAGCTGGAGTCCCGTCTACGCAACTCTCTGGTTTCAGGGGACATTAAAGTGATCTTAATCGAGTGTGCCGATCTGCGAGGAGTCATTAACTACCAGGAGGTGGAGGAGTTAAAACAATCCATTAAATGCCTGAGCGTGGTGCACTGGAACGGCCCTCAGAGCAACAAGCCCGGCTCGCGCTTCTGGAAGCAGCTCCGTTACACCATGCCGTACCGCCGCCCCCAGCCAACCCTCACCAATCACGCGCTGGATGCCAGCGAACCCGGCCCCTTCGCCGACCTGCAGACCGTCTCGGCCATCTCCATGGCTACGGCCACGTCCGCCGCCTTGGCGCCAGCTCACCCTGAGCTGCGCCCATCCCTGCGAAGCTCGTACCGCTCGCACTCGCTGGCACGGCAGAAACACTCGCACTACCGCAGCTACGACTACGAGCTGCCCTTCACGGCCGGAGGAACGCTGCCTCCCCAGCACACCTACTGCAACCTGCCTCTCACCCTCCTGAACGGCCAGCGGCCCGTCAACAACAAGACCCTGCGCCAGCACAGCCTGGATGAGCACCACGGCAACAACGCCATGCTCCCGCTGCTGCCCAGAGAGACCAGCATCTCCAGCGTCATCTGGTAAACACAGAGAATCCCGAACGCATTTGGGCCACCTGGCCATAGGGGACTGAATAAGCTGGCATACAGCACAGGACACGATGAGGTTAGTGGCTTCCTGTGAGCGGAACGATGGCTCTGTCCATGCTAAGTGGGTCTAAGGATGTGTGTCTTGATCCGTCGGCGAGGGACGTCGCATCTCTAAGCGTGAACTGAGCATATAAAGTCACACCACATGGAGGTATACAGGGTCTTGTGAAGATGTTAGCGTTATATTTGTAGCACCGCTGTCTTCCTGTCTCCATGTTGGGTTTGATCACGCCATCTATTTTTACTCTTTGATGCTTGGTGCTTTTCGTTTGTCCCTTCCTCTTTTTTTAGGTTCGACATGGACATTTCGATTGAGATTTTTTTGCTTTTTCTACCTTCTTTTGAAACTGACTGAAATATTCCTCGTTTGATTTTAGCTACTGTCTTTTTGCTCGGAAGCTACTGCGTTTTGTCCCGTCCCTCTTTATGTTGTCCGATGTAAGGTATGTATTTATGGTTTTAATTGCAAAATTTTTCAAAAAGGAAATATATTACAAATTATGCAAAATATATGAAAGCCTAAAGGGGTCAACAGAGATGATCAGAGAGCGGTGCTGTCTTCTTTTACGAGAGGAACAGCACCATTTCTCAAATATTAAGGGGATTTTAAATGATGAGAAATCTATTTTTATATCTGAAGAGTGCTGATTCTCTCTAATACCACAGGGTCAATAGGACTGGAGACTCTCTTATTTGTGAATTTGGGTATTTTATACAGTTTGCTACGTTGTTCTCATCTGTGGAGAAAAGGAAATGTTTTATGTTAACTTCTGAAACAATAATCAACTTTTTTTTGTTTGTATTTTTTTTATTTATGTCCATAGTCTAGGATTTTTGATCCAAAACAGACCTTTTCAAATTCTTTTACATTTCTAATGTGTTTAACTTTCAGTCTGACGTCTTACCACACTGGTTACACGCTTGTCTTTTTCTCCTCTAGCTGCTGTGTGACTCAGATACATGCTGGCATGTTTCACAAAGGAACACAGGCCTGTATACTCGCATTTTAGTATAGAGTGTCAAATAACTCCGCTTGATAACATACCATATGATTTAATAAATGCCCAAAGTCAACATGTATTTGTTGTATCTTGTCTAGAGGTTTCCCTGATCCAGGGGTTTTCACTTATGGCAGCATGTACTGACTCTAAGGGGGAAAAACACAAATCTAGAATCTGAACCAAGAGGTTTGACAGTAAAAAGAGGTCTAACTGTATAAAAAAAAAGAAAAAAAAATCTGAAACTATTCCTGTAATTTCTTTTCTCCTATTTTTCTTTGTTCTGTTTTTTTTTTTTTTTTCAATTTTCAAAATTCAGTTGCAAAAAAAAAATTGTTTTTAAAAATAATTAGAATTATGTATGAATGTTTACCTCTAGAGTATGCATAGAGACTAGTTGTGTATCCTGATTTGAATATTTACTGTATTATGAACAACAGCTATCACAGAGAGATGTGTGATCTCTCTAGAGGCACAATCATTTTTTTTTTATATTGTTTCTCACTGTGTACAGTAAAGTCACAAACCACTATAAGCTGGTCGGTGAAATTTTGTGCACGTGTGTGAGTGTGTCTGTGTGTGTGTGGAGTGCGCTGGTTTGGGTGGTTTATGACATAGGTATGATAGAGGCATTACATTATGAATGTGGTTTATAAGAAAACTTTCTGTCTCCCTGTAATACTAAAGGCTTAAAAAACATGAATGATGGTGGTTTTTTCATAATCTAAAAATGCACAAAGTTTTCTGTAAGGTGTAGGGTTGGTGTGGAGTGATAGAATATACAGTGTGTACAGTAGAAAAACCATTGCACCTATGGAGAGTCCCTATAAACCACCAATACCAACATGAGTGTGTGTGAAGAAGTGTGTCAGGCCTGATGTGAATTTTTCTCACAGCGGGTTGTCTGTATAAGACACTAATCTGAGAAACAAACACAAGTTTTAGGTTCTAGGTGAGTTGCTAAAACTGAATATTTCAAATGTGCTTTTGAACAAAATGCTACATACTGGATACTACAGTTGAATGAGCAAAAAATGATTTCATATCATATGCATATGAATGCACCTCTTTAAATAAAAGAGAAAAACAACATCTAATATATGCACTTATTTCTGTATTACTACAGACTGTGACATCTAAAAAGATTATATTTTATGCTTTATAATCCTTTGGATTTGTTGTACAATGGAAATGTGTCTTTGAAGATAGCATGTAGACAGATACTATAAATAAATATTTTACATGAAAAGACTTTACGTAATTTTTGAACATAAATAGATATAAGGACATAATTAAAAACAGTTCTTAAAATAGTAAAATGACATCACCTGAGGATAATTACAATACTTCTACAGCAAATATTATCTAGGTTAAAGGAATAATTCACCCAAAAATTATTTTACTAAAAAACAATTGCTGAAAAATTTAAGATGTAAATGAGTTTCTTTTTTCATCAGAATAGATTTGGAGAAATGTAACATTGCATCACTTGCTCTTTGATGGATCCTCTGCAGGAAATTGGTGCCATCAGAATGAGAATCCAAACAGTATGGAACTTTACTAAAAGGATTAGAAAAAAAATCTGATGAAAATCTGTATTTGTAAGAAACATATACATCAAGGTGTTTTAACAACACAATCCAAAAAAAAATAAAAAATTTAATTTGTAATGAGATTTTAATCAGTACCCATTCTCTTCTGAATCAGTCAAGACAAGCTTTTCAGTGGAGGCAGCAATATTATAGATATTATAGATATACAAAGGATTGTATTTTAGCCATAAGGATCTTGAAGGATTTTTTCCCTACAAACGCGCAGCTTTTCACTTATTTCTTTTCGCAGATATTAACTGATGGTCTGCGTGTCATTTGGATCGCTTCTGGGATGTTTTTATCAGAACTCATTCTGACAGCACCCATTCACTGCAAGAGGACCCATATTATTCCTTTTTTATTTTTAATTGATAAAAATGCTATTGTTTACTGCTAATTCATATTGCTTTATGATATATTAAATTATGTTAATGTATACATATGTATTAATTTATACATTTTAAATAGTAAACTAATAATAACAATGTTTTCATTTTATATACTGTTGTTGTCCAGTGGAATTTTCCGACAAAAACCTTTTACTTGACTTCTTGTGAATGTAGTCGGTGCTGCTGAAAGTTACTGTCTATTATAGTGCAGAGATATTTAAAGCTGGTGACCTTCTTCACATCCTGTCCTGCCAGCTCAAGCATAGCTTTCTAATCATGGCTCCTTCGTCTTGGTGATATTAATGTGTAGGGAGCTGTTATCAAACCTGAAGACACGGCTGTCAACATACTGGAAATAGACTATTTACATCCTTCTAGCAAGCGACCGAAGCTGTATCATCAGCATACTTGAAAGGAGCAGGTCACTGTTGTTACACTGCACTTGACTGCTATATTAACATGATATAACAGGGGAGATGCAGCAGCACACATCCCTGAGGAGCGCCAGTCAGATGAGGTGCAGTTCATACAGACTTGCTGAAGCAGCACTTCGATGCAAAAGACTAGCCTACATCATGTAGCAGGTACTGAAGTAAAGGCAGAAGACTTAGTTTTGTTCAAATGCTGTCAGACGTTATCAAGCACAGGTAAGCTTGATAAGCAAAATGTGCCGTGTCCATAAATGCACCTTTTTCAGATTAAAATACTTTACATATACCGTAGAGGCCTCATGCATTTAAGGAGAATTGATGTAAGACCAATGAGTCAAATGGCATTCAGAGATTTTGCGCATGGAGTTCTGGGCACAGGGATGTAAGAGATGTCCTTCCAGGCCAAGGTTAAAACGTTTCTAAAACATCCGCGTAAACACAGATACTGTACATGCTGTGCAGCACTCCTTTAAAACCTTTCCCCTTCAGCACATCTCGGTTCTATAACCTTCAAACCTAAGCTTTTAGAACTACTTTAAACCTCAGGCAAGGTCTGTCAAACCCATATTTAAAGTTAGTCTTGGTGGACTTCACTTTTTCTAGTTTAATAACTTGAATACACATCAGAAATGTCAGGAAAAATGTTTTCTTAATTTTACTTTTATTTATTTATTTTAGTAAAACTATAATGCACATCAGATTCATGTTATTCAATGCCACAATAACCAGGAGTATTAATAGCCACATTAGCTAACCAGGCCTTTTTGCTTTTTGAGTTTGTTACAAAATGTTTATGTTTAAAGCATTTATAAAAATAAAAAAAATTGAATTTGTTTTTTTAATGTATAAGGATTTTTGCTAATAAAATAAATGATTGCATTGTGTGGTTATTTATATGCCAAAATGTAATTCTGCAAATTAACAAGTAGTCTACAGGCACTTCTGTTACTAAGTCCTCGAGTAAACGCGGTGAGAAAATAAATGCAAACTGGTTTATTTTCATTTCCTATTTGGATAAATAAATTAACCCTTGAAGATTAGATTAGAACGCGGTTTAAAGCGCCCCCTTCAGGACAACATGTGAGATTCATAAGGTGTAAAGTAGGCGGTGATAAGAAAACGTGAAATAATGAAAAATAAAGTAGGCAGACCCGTTCATATCATGACACAACAGTCTCAGCCAGATGTACAGACAACACCCATTAAAACAGCAGTAAATGTGTGTGGACTCTAATCCATCCAGAAACAACAAATACTGACAAACGGATTATGCAGCGGCGTTGGATGAATCTGTTGGCAAACTTCAGGACACGACTCTGGCCATTTATGTCTCCTGCAGAGAAACCATGCAAGAGACGACGAGAAGTGATGGACACAGCAGCAAATGATGATAAAAAGTCCTGAGGCTAAGGTAACAGACAATATATCAAAACAGTTGACTTCCTGCAAAAAATATTTTAAATAGTATATGCTACACTTTTGTCACGTGACTAGATGCTTATAATAAATGAGCTGTTAATCTCTTCTCAGGAGATACATAAAACTGAATCAAAAACAAGAACATTTGAGGAGTTTCAACAGACTTTGCATAATGCAGCAAATTAAGGTCAGAATTTAACTGTGTTACTGACTAAACTGAAATGCATCCATTTTTCAATGTGGAAGTAGCCATTTCCTGTGAATGTGCAAGATTTCTGATTCATTAGCTGCTACAGCTGATAAATAACTAAATGGTCTGTCATTGATTTTTCATTTATCTTTACATTGTTTTTTAAACAGGTACATTCATATCAAAAGGTGATAGAATTGTAGATTGAGGTCCTACATTTAAAAAAAAAAAAAAAACATTATGATATTTCTGCCAAATTGCCAATCCTTAAATAGATGTTTTATTTGCACCTCGAAACAAATTAGTTTATTATTACAATAATAAATGATTATAATATGAAATAGCAGTATCAATCAGCACAATGAGCTGTTTTTATAGTTAAAATAACTGGAAGCATTCATTAAAATAAAAAACTGCTACAGACACACTTGCATTAAAAAATAATGTGGATAGACTCCAATATAATGGAATATTAACATTATATATTTGTATATATAATGGTATATATATTTGTAATAGTAATAGGAGATGAAAGCTGAGGATGCTTTATTCCTACACGTATAAAGTCTGTTTACGTACGGCAGCTTCAGTATACTAGAGACAAATAAGGTACATGTTTTGAAGAACGTTTGTAACCAGGCTGTTTTGGTCACTAATGACTTCCATAGCAGGAAAAAATGGAAGTCGATGGTGACCCCAAAAAAGCCTGGTTACAAACTTTCTTCAAAATGTGTTGCTTTTTTGTTCAGCAGAACAAAGAAATTCATGCAGGTTTGGAACTGCTTGAGGGTAAGTAAATGATGACAAAATTTGATGACATCCACGTTTTTGTGTGTTCACAGCAAATGCCACAAAAGTCATCAACCTCCTTACCATAGCGATGCAGTAAAAAAATAAATAAAATGACAAAAATGGAATGCAAATACCAGAGGAGAAAAAATGGCCGCTGTACAGGTTTTAGATTCAGTAATTTTGTGCATTTTTAATTTTTAGTGCTTAATTGGAAAAAAAACATTACGTAAGCATCGAAATTTCTGCCTTCCTTACTGCGTTTGTTTTTTAAGTAGGATTACTGTTAATTACATTATGTCTTACAACAAATTTGTTTGTATGATTAGTTCAGGGACACTTTTATTATCATTTATGGCTGTATTTATAACAGAACAGACCGCCCACCACTGTGCATCAGATTAATAAGTGACCAACCATAGCTGGGGCCTGTACCATGAAGCCGGATTAGTTGGCTAGCCAGGTAAGTTTAAGTTTAGTTTGCTCCAATCCTGGGTTTTAGGTACCATGAAATTGGTTTGACTTTTAGCAGTGTTCATCGCCATAGTAACTTATGCTACACTGCTAACCTGCTCCGGGGCAGGTTATGTTCTGGGTTAGAGAT
>JAUCMU010000151.1:7691312-7748017 GCA_032275025.1 Enteromius treurensis
AGCCACTGAACAAATAATCAGGTCCCAGATGGGTTCCTCACTTTTTGAGGTCCCCCTGAAACATTTCCGTTGTGGTCTGTGCTGTTTGCAGCGGGTTTCTGTGTTTGGTTGCATTGCGAGAATTTGCAGTTTGCATGCGTTTTTTCTGTTTTCATGTGTTTTTTCTGTTTGCATGTGTTTTTTCTGTTTGTATGAGTTTTTCCTGTTTGCATGCATTTTTTCTGTTTCCATGTGTTTTTTCTGTTTGTATGCGTTTTTTCTGTTTGCATGCATTTTTTCTGTTTTCATGTGTTTTTTCTGTTTGCATGCATTTTTTTCTGTTTGCATGCGTTTTTTGCTGTCTGCATGTGTTTTTTCTGTTTCCATGTGTTTTCTTAAGTTTGCAGCGCGTTGATCTCTCTTGGCCACCGTAGACATCAGTGGTTCAACTGTAATTTTAAAAAGCTATGACAATACTTTTTGTGTGCAGAGAAAACAAAAATATTGATTTTATAAAAAAAATTAATTTCTTCAACATCACCATGTATCCCCATTTTGGATATGTATGCGGCGTACATACACAGATATATTGTTTATGTGTCAGTGTATCCATGTAAAGTGCTGATGACACAGATCAGTATACGCTGTTTACATATTTGATACTCTCCAAAGTAGCGTTAAGGGTGACGTGGAGATTAATTGTTGAATAAAGTCATTATTTTTGTGTTTTTTGTGCACAAAAAGTATTCTTGTAGCTTCGTAAAATTTACAGTTGAACCACTTATGTTCCACAGAATATTTTAACGCTCTCCTTGCTACATTTCTGAGCCTTGATCATTTAAGGCTCCTAGCTGTCTGTGGCTCTTGGAATATATCAAAAATATCTTAATTTGTGTTCTGAAGATAAACTTACAGGTTTGGAATGGCATGAAGGTAAGTAAATTGATGACAGAATTTACATTTATGGGTGAACTATCCCTTTAAGTTACATTTCAACAAATTGCAACCTCTATTTTGGGAGGCCCTGATTTAATTGCAGTACCTTTCCAGTTAATTTCCTCTTGAAAGGAGAAGGGGATGCAACATTTGCATCTTTGGACTGCTTTTGAAGTAAGGAGCGCAGCTGACTGACTGAAAAACAAACAAACATATAAATAAAGACAAAAATTAATTGGCACAAATTTGGCTAATCATCCAGAAGATGTCTGCATGGACTGCATTTTAATACACAACAACAATTATCAGGATGCAACTAATCTTCCATTACAATGATTTGTCAGACGGACATGCTTCCTGCATGATCTGTACCTGCTTCACTCTGTTGAACTGGTATAGGAGGGTTTTGCAGCAGAGGACTTAGCTTGTCCTGCTGTTGCTTTGGTTCTGAACTCTCAGAGTCAGAGCTGTGGCTGGCCAACATGCTGGAGAGGTGCTGGATGCTCCGGTTGGCTCGCTCTAAAACATTGACATCAAACGAATACTTTGATTGTAAGTACATTATATGGATATGAGATACCCAGACCTGAGTGTTTAAAAATTTAGTAATTGTGTTGTTTTCAGTGGAAAAACTGAATGTGTTCACAATTAATAATAATACTGTCAGAGGCTCCCTTTAAGTGTGAATAAAATTGTTAACACTTTGGTTTTATGTGATGTTATTTTTATTATTAACTTAGTTGTGTAGACGACAGCAACACTGGGCTGAATCGTCTTTTCGATGTTTAAAAACATCACCTCTTAGTGTCTTCTGCAATGCTCCTAATTCCTCCTCCTCGTCAGAGTCCAAGGACGGTTTCATTATTGCTTTAAATACGTAACAAAACACCGTAAATACACCGCACAGTTTCTCAGGCTCACTGCTGAAACTGTTGTACTGCCTCTTCAATGAACGACGTCCAAAAGACGTCAACGGTTGCATGGCAGAGCTGCACTTCCGTAAACCGCGCAAAGGCAACCGGGAATTGTAGTTTTTTCCGCATCCAATTGGCTAGCGTAGGGTAAATAAAAAACTACAAGACGAGGTCTTCCGATATATAATGGGATGTACGTGTGCTGTAATAAAAAACGCTATAACGCTCATTATTGTAAACATAACATTTGCGTTCAAATGTGATTCTAGAAAAGCCAATTAAAGAAATAATCTATAATATATATTCTACTTGTTATTTTGAACACAAGTCATGCACGAGGACACGCCCACCGGACTGTGTTGGAACTGCAAACGCTGTCCTGCTTGCCTGATTCCAGGCTGCCGTATGTCGCCGCTATTTGTTAGGAATAACGATATTGCTGCTGAGCAACTGAGGCAAATAGGAGACGTGGGGATACACACTGGGCAGGGCTACGAAAACCGTTTAGCTGCTGCCTTGAAGCCAGAGATAAAACTGACAGCGAAAAGAAGAGCAAGGGTGAGTGGACAGTCGTATTTTTATATTTAGCGCACGCAACAATAAGGCATTTGTAATAACGCTCGCGTAGTAATGCATTTGCTCGTGTTGAACGTATTTTCCCTTAAGGCTGTGATGTAAAGAATACACGCTTTTCCTAGGATCTGATCTGATCGTGTGGTCAGGATACTGTGACTGTAACAGCAGGACACAGCTAGCCAGTTCGATCATACTGAATGAATAAACACTAGCTCGAACATCGCCTGTATTCAGGTGTGATTTTTGTATTAACGTTGTGCGTCCTAACGCTAGCGTTACTTCAGTTATATTCTAATCTAATCTTGATTTATGTATGAAATGTAATAGTGAGTTTGACTACATGCATGAATAGGACACAAGCACCGGTCACCGGTTTGCTCGAACGCATGGCATATTGCTTAGTATTGTAAAATTTGCTCTCGATCGCAGCGAATCATTCAAAACAACAATATTTCAGTACAGTAAATCGGATGTGTAGGAGATGTGCATGATTTGCCGGGTACTGGTGCACACTGTGAAGGGCACTGCGCAGAATCCTTTGTTTTGACAAAGGGTCTTGTTTTGTTCTGCTACATCTGGCCTACATGTGTTTTGATTGCAGTATTAATTACACTTTTCAACGCTGCAAAATGTTTATGCATTGTTATTAAATGTTTGCCATCTCTAGTTTTAGAGGGAAAACAGTATAGTGTCAAAATAGCCGATCTCTTTGACAGTAACCTGTCCCGTGGAATAGGGTTTGTTAATAAATTGAATTATTAGTTGAAAGTGTGGGGGTCTAAAACTGCACAAGAGGCTGTGTCTCATAACCAGGTTCTGCTCACTACCTAGACAGTATTTTTGGGTATCATGTTGACATGTTTAGTGTCTATAAATGTGAGCGTATCAATTATTTGAACTCCACTGGAGAGCAGGTTAAATTAATGGCTGTTTCCTTTGCAGTCTCCACCTCCCTTTGCAGGTCTGAAGTTGAATGGCTTCAGTTTGACCCTGCTTTTATTTATTGTAAAATTAATAACCTCAAATAAAATAAAAAAAACCCTACCATATTTATTTTCAATATTAAATAATTGCCAAAAAGTGACAACCTAAATTATAATTTAATTTTACCCTTGTTATCTTTTTTGGGTGTAGCTGTTTTTGCTTTGTACATTTCCTTCAGAAACCAACATTGTTTTGCCCAGAATCCTTTTAAATACATATTTGTTGGATTCCAAAATGCAGAATTATCGCTGGATTGCACAGTATGTAGCAGACTGTGTGGCAGGTCTTTGTTTGTTTGTTTTTTAAACAGCTTTTCATTATTTCTGCTTACAAAAACAAAGAAGATGCAACGCATTTAATAATATCCTTTTATGGTTTATGAGACATCATATGTCTGGTCCTGAGAAGTTTAGATCTTCTAAAAGAGAAAATGCTCTCCTTGAAGACCCAGACCAAAACATATCCAACGCTGAGTCTGGGCCTTTCACAAGAAAATCTCTCTTTTGTGAACCCTGGGCCCCAAATCATTAATTATTCATAAGTAAGCATCACTTCCTTAGTTGGATCATGTGGACTGACCAATCCAGCGTGCTTCCTGTTGTTAAACGGAAGTACCAAGTGAATGTGGATTCACAAAGAATCACATTCACAGTCTATTATAAACAAAAACAGTATTAGAATTACTATATAAGCATGCATTTGCCAGCATGCACTCTACAAAAAGATGCATGTTTATAATAATAGTTAAATTTTTTCTCTTGGCTCTTCTCCTGTCAGTGATGTATTGCAAATTCATATAAATGGCTGTCTGTGATTGATGATCAGACTATTGGGTCATATTAGGCCAGTCTGGATTCTGTATTCCCACTGGCTTGCTTAATCCTGCTCTTTAGTTCTGACCTATATTTGTGGTCCATTATTTGTCCCCCTTTATATCCGGTCTGATGATTGTAACTGGTAATTGAAGTGCATGCAAAAGATGCCTAAAGGTGTATAATGTCAGTCTGAGTAAACGCTTGTTGATGACCTTTTTAGGTTCAAAGCATCACATTCAAACTTGATTTGAATTAACACTATAAACGTATCACAGTTACTATTCAAATTAAGCAGCGCAATTGTTTTCAGCATTGGCAAAAAATATTTATTGAGCAAATCAGCAAATTAGAATGCTTTGGAGTAAAGATGCTAGAAATGAAGCTTTGCCATCACAATAAATAATTATATTTGAAATTATATGACATTATGGAAAATATATTTTTATTATTGTTTAAGAACAATTTTATTTTGTTTTTGAAGAATTCTTACAGATCTCAAAGTTTTCAGCGGCACAGTTTAATTCATAGGATAAATATCTGATTTTTGCCAGCCTGTCTTTGAAAATTATAACTGTCATGGTGAACATGTTGTAGAAATTCCCTTTGGTCAGAAACATTTACTGGTTGTTGATTTGCATAAGTAGGTCTATTGGGTCAAATATGTAATGATGATACATGTTTATTACCATCCAACGGGCACATTTTGTTGTGTCTGATAAGGTCTAGTCACAAGTGTATTAGATTTGGATTAATGATGGATCTTTCTTCCTGCTGCCACATGCTGATGATGTAAATGAGATGTCTGCTTCTCATGGCCATATGGTACTTTAACAGCATCCCCAAATTTGCTCTCTCAGCGTGTTTTCCTGCGTTGGCCTCCTTTGTGCAGCGATAAAGCCGTAGATATGACTTAAGGTAACAGAACTTTTCTCATCTTCTGTTTAATTTATATGTGATAGTTTAGTTTGTGGATTTGTAAGAACAGTATGGTATCATGCAAATAACACCACTGTGGAGTATATACAGTATATTTATATAGCTGTTCAGGTGAAATTGCATATACTGTTGCTCGACAAGACACTAAATCTATTCCATTCTAGTGCAAACATCAACTTGAATTATCTGAATGAAAGTCCAGCCATTGTTCATTCATGTCAAGCCCACTCGCTGTATTCTTCTCAAGCACTGTGGATCGATTTCTCTCCCAGCATTAGCATATAAGTATGCGCTATACTTTCTGGTGACTAGTCAGAAGTGTAGTCCAATGCCTTCCCAGGTTTGAGACAGAAGGCTCAGATGCCCTCAGGCTTGTTGTTGCAGCATCTGTTTCTGGAAATAAGAATCAATTTTTTGATAACGCAAACAAAGAGAGGAACAGAATGATGGAGATTTGATTTCTGGGTCTGGTTTCTACCGATGAGTTAGATAAAAGCAATGAACTGAGACTAATTATTTAACAGTTTGTGATGCCTCAGTGATTTTACCTCTCTCAAGAGATACTGACGATAGCAGTGAGGACATTGACTCTTTGTTACTCCCCCACCACTGTTCCTTGGCCTCACAACATCATGTTACCTTCAAGGACCTTCGAATGGCATTCATAGACCTTCACTGTAGGTATCTGTTACACTGCATCTGCTGTACCGTATATTTTTCATCAAAAATAAGTTAGCAGGTCTCACCAGGTCAAAATGTTGTTAAATGGTTAAAAAACCCACACAGATAAATCACATTGGTGTGCAAATCAATGCAAAATCAAGCCAATGTAATTAAGATTTATAAACCTTCTACACATGAACATGCATTTAGTTCCCCTCACTTTTCAACAAATTCAGAACGTTTTTATACGTGCTACGCACAAACAAATGTGTTTAAAATGAAACTGAAACTATTTGTGTGTGGGACGTGAGCTATACAAATAAACTTGGGCCTATGTAGGCTCCCTCTTTCATTCAGAGCGAATACAAATGTGTGTTTTGCATGTTGTATGTTAATTGCATTATCACTCTCAGATAAAAAGGTCCAAAACCTGTCACTGGGGTGGTACCTTTTCAAAAGTTATACCTTTGTGCCATATTTACCTCTGAAAAGGGTCCATAGTGGCTCCTTAAATGTACATGTTAATACCTATTTTATGCATTTTTAAACCTAAATGGTACTTTTTGAAAGGGTATCAGCCCAGAGACAGCTTTTGTTGAGTACTTTTTTTTTTAAAAGTGTTAGTCAATTTGGAATAACACAGAAGCATGTTTCAGGTGCATGACTTGAATTGTAATTTGACTTTCGCTGTAATTAAGTGTCTGTTTATTAGACTGCAGCAGAGATGGATCAGGCTAGTACTCATGGGTCATGTGGATTAGGGAGGACACTTGCAGTGTTGTGTCATCATTTGGAGATTTCATTAGATGGCTGTAGACTTCAGAAAGTCAGGCAATAGATTTATACATGAAAAACAGCAGTTCGAAATGAACAGGTTTTACTATTATGCGTAGTACAGAAAAAAAAAAGGTTGTTTCCAAGATTATTGCTTACCTATTCCAGAGCGAATCAGTTCTCTATTCCTCTCAGAGATGAATACGATGACAGAGATTCAGAAATGAGTTAGGGGAAGCAGGAAGAAGCGTTAGCCACACTTCCTGTTCCTTTCAAAAACACTCAGTCAACCCAAAACAATCCATCTCTTCAGACACTGAGGCATGAGGATGCACTCATAGTGAAATCAGCCTTTCACCCACTAAAAAACACCATATGTCACTTAGTTTGAAAGAAGAGGGGGAGCTTTTGGGGCCACAAAACTGCTTTAGTAGAAAGTGATGTGTCTATTCGTAATATCTTAAGCATGCTTGTGGCTCTGAGAAGGAGTGAAGTCGGAAGATTTGCCCGCTCGCTTTAAGCTTTTAAATAATGTCTCAAAGTATTTCATTTCTCAAAAGATTGGCATACAGGGATTGTGTGAAGATTGAAGTCTGTCAGAAACACATATGTTCATTAGAAGGTACTGACGACTAACATTCTCCAGCTTCTAAAGCTCTTTCATGTCTTATTAAAAGAGAGGTTTATATCGCACCACATCAGGGCGTCTCTGCCACGTTGTGCTTATTCCTGAATTCCGTGGGTAGTTGACGGGTGTAAAGTTTTTCCTGTGGTTGCTCGACTAAAGCCTGTGTTCCAGAAAAGAGAAAAAATCCAGCTGCTAGTCTTCAGCTATTCTTTGCAGGCTGCTCCCGAGATATAATCTAACTAGGTTGAGAAGGACTTTTCTGAACATATTCCTGTCAGACACATTGTCCCAAATCTACAGCCAATATATCACACCTCTGTAACTAAATAAAAGTTCTCACAAGAAGAAATGTTATGTAAATTAATATCATATTGTCATTATTATAAATGTATTTCATACATCTTTGTTTTGGAATACTTTACGTTCATAAGTGGACCTTCAGAATTTGTAAGTAGAGGTCAGCTATATTGCATTTCAGTGAGTGGATATTGTGTTCCGGCTCCTCAAGCAACATAATCATAGTGCACTCTCAGCAAATATGGGGCCCATATATCAAAATGGCACCCATTATTGGTCAAGATGTTGTCATAGCGATGTGCTAATAAAAAGGGCTTTCACAATATCCAATGTGAAGTTGCCCTAGCTGCTTGTGCTAGTCATGAGGGTCTTCCAGGAGAATCAGTCATGCTCTCTACAATAATTAGAGTTATATAGAGACTTGTTATTGTAGGTCAAATGCATTTTTGTATCTTTATCTGTATCCGTTTGAGGTTTTGCATTGTTGTAAATAATTTACAGACTACATTTTTAATCGCATACCATTGAAAAATGTTTTGGACATATACTGTGTTGTAAATTGGAGTAAAAAAATAAGTAAGAGGTTGAGGAGTTGCGCTGGGTCACCTAGAAGAAGAGGCATTTGGGTTTGTATGTCAGGAGGATACATGAAATTCCTCTTCCCAGACCATTTGCAGCTGTAGCTCAGAGCAGCTGAATGTGACCTCCTTTTCATAAACAGGGAAAAAAAATCCCACAGCCCAGTAGGGTGTGCAGCCAAGTTGCCTACATCACTTCCTGCTGCATCTGGCAATGATCATGGGCGGCGAGGGAGGAGGGAAGTGTCCCAGGCCTCTGTAGTCAACATGCAGCAGATTTTTTAGCGCAGTCTAACGGATCTCCCTCTCTGTCTCTCTCCACCCACATTCCATCGTCGGCTCAAATTCAAACATCGGAGTGGGCCGAACATGATCTCCTTATAAATGTCCACTATTTGTGTATTTATTGATTTGAATAAAACGTACATTTTCTAAAAGTTGAATAAAAAGTCATGTTGAGTAAGAAATGGAATGGATTGTCATTAATGGAAAGGTTTTCATAAACGTCTCTGTGTCTTTATCTGTTCATCAGGATGACGTAGGGACAGAGGTTGGAGGAGAGTGCAGAGATGAGCCTCACGTCCTGGTTCCTCGTGAGCAGCGGGGGTACGCGGCACCGCCTGCCCCGTGAGATGATATTTGTGGGCCGTGATGACTGTGAGCTTATGCTACAGGTCAGGAAGAGTGTCTCTTAAAACTGTGTGTTTTAAAACTGAAAATCTTCTTTGTTTGATTTGATATAGACTGGATATTAAGTGAAATGAAGTATAGAAATTAGATGAAAGACTTAAAAATTAGAAGCGATGCCAAGTCAACTTTATATGAAAAAAGTAAGAAAATAACTGAAATGAATGAAAGATAAACTGAAATATTTTAAAAATGAATAAAAATAACACATAAAATAAATTAATTAGGTGAAGTGAGTATTTTTGTACTATTAGCATGACTGTTTTTAAACATGTAGTCTAAGATTTGAAATATTTATCATTATTTCCACACAAATATTAAGCAGCACAACTGTTTTCAATGCTTGTAATAATAAGAAATGTTTCTTGAGCACTAGGGAGCGAATCAGCATATTAGAATGAACTCTAATGACTGGAGTAATGATGCCAAAAATGCAGCTTTGCATCACAGGAATACATTACATTTTACATTTAAAAAAAATATATAATAATACTGCCTTAAGTAAAAATACTTTTTATAAAAACTGTATCAACCCCAAAATTGGCGCTAGTGTATTTCACAAGCTTTCTGTAATGATGATAGGAAGGATGGAGGAAGATTAATCCATGCCCAGGAGGAAATTTGAGTTCCAGCTAAGTGGCATGACTGTTGCTATCTACTAGCATCAGTACACACGTGTTAGTCATGCGACTTTATTAATAGAAAGTGGGGCGAACAGCTCATGGGGTACTTTTAGATGTACTACAGTGTTGAACTACAAGAGTAGAGACTGTAATGCCAAACATTACAGAGGGAGAGAGAGTGCCAGTCACGTCATTACAGAGCGCAGTTACTCAGTCCAACCCCAAAACAAACTTTACATATCACAACACAAACGCAGATGTAATATCAGCCCGCTTGAGGGAAAGCTGTGTACTGCGTATCACACAGAATCATTAGCAACCGCACAAAACAGCCTAGAAACTACATAACCACAAACCCCCCTCAACACCTTTATACCTACAGTATATAGTGAGTTTGAAATTGAAATGGCCTTTTGAGGTCTGAGGAAACATTTAGTACTTTAATGGAAATAAATTCTCAAAAGCAATAACAAAAAACTTTTCTCAAAACCAATTACCGGCACTTAATGAATACTAAACTTTAAAATGGTGAAAAAAAGACTAACTCTGGGGTTTCAAGTGTTCAAACGCTAGTCTCTGGTAGACATAAACATAGGCTTTGTTTAGTTAGGAAACCCCCATTTCCTTCTTTGACTCTTCCATGTCGGGGTCAGGCATAAATCAAACTCAGTCTGGTCATGTGATTGTGTTACGATACGTTTAGTGGTCACATGGTTTGTCTCAAAATAGATTGGTAATGTATTAGATTCCTTATCACTGAACTGAGGATGAGTTCACTTTTAAAATAGAGACACTCTTTTTAGGTGCTTTATCAACAGCACGTGCATGTTTTATCCTCTAAACCTTTACATTTGCTTTCCTTTGCTCGTTTTAATGTTTATTTCATGAGCAATTATTTGCATCTCCCAATACTTGAGTGAATATGAAGTTTAATATCAAAATTAATTCACC
Organism: Enteromius treurensis; assembly: GCA_032275025.1. Lineage (NCBI taxonomy): Eukaryota > Metazoa > Chordata > Actinopteri > Cypriniformes > Cyprinidae > Enteromius > Enteromius treurensis. The sequence goes on from JAUCMU010000151.1 coordinate 7,701,654, forward strand.
AGTAAATTCAATAGGAATCCATTCAATCAGGTATTTTGAATGAAGGCGAAAGATTTTACCCACACAGATTTTTCAACAACTAAGTTAGTCTTTTTTTTTATTTTCTTTTTTTCGCAAACTGTGTCTAGTGGGACTTCAACTTGAGCTCACAGTTAGTCTTCGATACTTGTATGAGAGGTTGTTTATTATCAGATCATTGTCAGTTTTGGTGTGTTGCACTTGTAAGATATGTCACCTTCAAATTCTGCTACGAGGTAAAATACTTCTGTGACTGCATATAAACTAGCTTCTAAAAATAACAAATCCGTGAAGCGATAGCGCTCTGCAAAAACTGGTTCATAACTCTTGCTTTTATCTGTGTGTGATGATTGCAGTCTCGCAGTGTAGACAAGCAGCACGCTGTCATCAACTATGAGTCCAGCAGTGATGAGCACAAAGTGAAGGATCTGGGAAGCTTAAATGGGGTGAGTAAGAGGGAAGATAAAGGAGCGGTACGTTTCTGATAAATGAATACCACTGATTTTAAAGCAACAATTTGATTATTCTTCAATTTTTCCTGCGTTTTCTGCATGTCACACTTAAGACTTAGTAAATATATTGAGGTGCAGTGTGCTTTTCCCGTGCTCTGTTTGTGTTATTTCTGTTTGTGGTCAGTAAAAATTCTATGACTAAAGGATAACTCATGGGACCGCTCACACAAATGACAACCTTTTCCTGTTGAGTCATGCTTAAGAATTCCTCTTCCTGTCCTGCTTTGGCAGGAAATTACTATTATAGCATGTGCAGCATATTATCCACCTTTTTTTAGCAGTGCCGTTTACACTTCTCATGTTGACCAGGGGCCCGTACCATGAAGCCGGATTAGCTGGTTAGCCAGGTAAGTTTAAGTTTAGTTTGCACCAATCATGGGTTTTAGGTACCATGAAATTGATTAGGCTTTCAGCAGTGTTCATCGCCATAGTAACTTATGCTACACTGCTAACCTGCTCCGGGGCAGGTTATGTTCTGGGTTAGAGATCTCAAAACGAAATTTGACCAATCAGCTTCCAACAAAGTGACACATGTCTAATGCAATAAAGCCACTCCCCCAGCTTCTCTTACCCCATATTAAAGGACGCTGCATGGTAAAACATTGTTTAAAGATAAAATCATCCGTTTTTTTTTTGTTTTTTTTTGCTTTTTTTAGATTATTATTTTTATAATTACTTTATTATTTATATAAATATTATCTCCTAATCTATTACACAAGCCAGTTTAGTTTAATAGTAATAGGCTTTTAAATTAATATAAACATGCAGTATAAATAAGTAAACATGACTACCTATGAGTTAACATTTTTAAGAGTTTTACCTAGTGTTTATGTTATTTTAGTGTTATACTATACTAAATATTATCATCTTTATAAAGTAACTTTAAAGCTTGCACTTTTTTTTTTGTTGAGTTTTCCTCTTTCATTAATAGATTGTTTCATCTCGCTGTGTAAATGTGTTTAAATTCCTCATATCGTTCAATCTTTTAATCTTTGGTAGTGAATCTGACTCTCTCACGAGCAGTGAATGAAAGTTTAAAAGCATGTGATTGGCCGCTTATTGCTGATGTCACACTTTCATGTGCATGTGCTACATTAACTCAGGATCAAGCCTGAGTTGACAGAGAAAGTTGATGACTAGCTTCATGGTACCAACAAACCCAGATTGGAGTGGAAAGTAGTTTTCCTTGCATAACAATAATTTAAGTTTATATACTGTGTTACCATGATTTTCTTGCTGTCACACATTCAACAGAATGCTTGCATATAGCCCCATTTTTATAGCCTACAAAATATTACTTTTATTTTAGGCAGGCCAAGTGATGAAAAAAATCCTGACTGGGCTCCGTCAATTAAGTTGGAGGTAAAAGACGCTCGCAGCCAATCAAAATTAAGCAGAAATAGAATACCAGCTGTAGGAAAGAGGAGAAAAGATGAAAAACTTGAACTAGACACTCTTCTTGAGGCATCTTCTGTGAAAGAAGAGACGGGTGATGCTTAATATCCACAGACAGCACTGAAACTAAGGTGAGTTCATTCATTATCTCATCTGGTCAGAAGGTGTTATTCCCAGTAATACATTGCATAAAAATAAGGTCAAAATGTTTATTTGATCATACTTATATCAAGCTGACTTATTTCAGGAGAACCTTTTCGGGGGTTGGCTGTGACATTTCTCCTCTGCTCATCTTACTTGTAAAAATTACTGTAATAGAGCCAAATTAATGGTTAAATTGTTTGTCTATTAAGGTTATGAATTGATGTACATTACCACTTTCAATAACTGGAAATAAATCTATTTTGCAGTTATTTGCCAGTAGTTGTTTTGACATGTTTTAAACACATTTTTTAATTAAGTGGCAAAGAAGTGAGAATGGTCTACACGTGCAGTAAATACAAAAAGCATTAGTTTTTATATTTATCTCCTTGCTGAGTAAAATGTATGTATGAGTGTCATATTAAAATCCCAAGATTAATGTCCACATTATCACTTTTGCATGACAGTAACATTAACATTATTTAAATTAACATTTCTCGTTGTACTAAAATAACTAAAACGGAACTGTATGTGTGTGTATACAGATATATTTCAAATGAACTGTTATAAACTACAAAAAAGGCTAAAAAATATTAATAAAAACAAATATCTAAAATTATAACAATGGGATAATGTTTTGACGTTTATTTAATTGGTTATTGTGTTATATATAACTAAAGTTCAATTACTATCGCAATTTCAGTAAGCATTTTGAATGCAACAAGAATACTTTCGCTGAGGAACAAAAAGCATCGCATGCGCAGTGTTTTTATACTGGCCAAGAACCGCCCACTTAGACCGGAAGAACTCACATGACTGACGTGTAATGTGACCAATCACAGACCGCTGTTGAAACTACAGTTCGTTTTAGGGGCGGGTAAATCTGAAATCGATTATGATCATAATAATGGCACAGGAGTCTCCGCTAGACGTTGTACATACCAAATCGAAGAAAGTGCAAAATGACTGTTTGCTCTGTGGTAGGGAATTCTATGCATCCAAAAGTAACAAGCACCGACTGTTTCACGGACACAAGTCTGAAAACAAAACGGAGTGTGCGGTCGTGTTGGAGGAATTAGTTGGCAAACTTCAGAACACGACGCTGGCCGTCTGCGGCAAATGCAGAACTCTGTTGCTGAGGTACGACCGCGTGTCCAAAGACGCAGAACGAATAAAATGGCTTATTAAAGATACGTGGAGGAAGATGAGAGAGAAACGATGTGCGGAGTCAACGCCTTCAATGGAGGCGAAGAGAAGACGAGAAGCGATGGACACAGCAGCAAATGATGAGGAAGACAAAAACACTACATCCAGCTCACTACAGTTCACTGACAGCGCTGCGGCTAAGGCAAGCTAGCTCTTCATTTGAGATACGTTTCAGCCTTTAGAGGGAATCCGTTATTTAAGCTGTTGAGAAGAATGTCATTTAACGTTACCTTAGCAACCAGGTGTGAGAAGACGTGCTGGATCACAATGCATACTAAATGTCATTTTGGGGTTGTAAAACGTGCAAAATCATCCGTTTAATTGATTAAATGTACAGGAGCTGGAAACTGGTATTTTTATGTTTACCCGTTCTGTTTATTCCAGGAGACACTCAAAAGTGCATTGAAACCATTGCAGGTGAAGTTGAGAATATTTCAGGAGTTCCAGAAGACTTCGCTTCAAACTGCAGAACATATTAGGGTAACGTTAGGGATTTATTAAAGCTTAAAAGCAGTGAAGCACTCTTACGGTGTGTTTGTATATTGCTTATGCGTATATAGAATGTAGACATACATTAGTTTTCAGTTTCAGGCTCGATACACCGAGGGACGGATCAAGGAGGAGTTTGGGAAGCTTCGCCAGAGTTTGTGTAGCGATGAAGCAGCCAGGAAAAAAGCGCTGAGAGAGGAAGAAGAGCAAAAGAGCCAGATACTGAGGAAGAAGATTGAGGAGATGAGCAATGAGATTTCATCTCTTTCTGCCACAATCATAGCTACAGAGGAGGAGATGAAAGCTGAAGATGCTTTATTCCTACAGGTGTAAAGTGCTTTTTATTTTTGTTTTGTTTTGTTTTTGTTTGAAAATATGGAAATTACACCAATTTCATTTTAAAAGAGTAGAATTATAATTGAGTCTTGTTGCATAACCTACATATCTCCTTTTTTACAGAACTACGATGCCGCTTTGAAAAGGTTTGTTTGGTTTCTCTTCTGTTGTTCTGAACTCAAGCCCACAGCGTCACTGAATACTGAGTGTTTTTCCAGAGTTTCCCAGTGTAAAGCACCGGATCCAGAGGACATTTCTGGAGTTTTGATCAATGTGCCAAAACACCTGAGCAACCTGAAGTTTACCGTGTTACAAAAGATGCAGAAAACTGTTGAGTACAGTGAGTAAAGCACACAATGAATTCACGTCCAACATTAGAATCCGTTATTTTATTTGATGTTTATGTGTCTCTCTCTTCAGCTCCTGTGACGTTCAACCCCAACACTGCTCACTGTAATCTCATCCTGTCTGAGGATCTGACCAGTGTGCGATACAGCGATGAGGAACAGACTCTTCCTGATAATCCGGAGCGGTTCGACATGTTTGCGTGTGTTCTGGGCTCAGAGGGCTTTGACTCTGGCTCTCGCTGCTGGGACGTTGAGGTCGGAGACAGTACAGGCTGGTTCCTCGGAGTGATGACCGAGTCTGCTCAGAGGAGGAATAAAATATTCTCAAGGAGTGGAATCTGGCTGGTGGGTCATTTCTGTGGTGAATATAAAGCACATGAACCACCACAATCACCAGCTCTTCTCCCAGTGAAAGAGAAACTGCAGAGGATCAGAGTTCAGCTGGACTGGGACAGTGGAAAGCTGTCGTTCTCTGACCCTCTTACTGACACACACATACACTCTTTCACACACACCTTCACTGAAAGATTATTTCCGTTTTTCGGGATTGGCTGTGACATTTCTCCTCTGCTCATCTTACCTGTAAATTCCTCAGTAAAGAAAGGTTCACTGTAGATCAAGTTATTTATCTTAATTTTCAAAGTAAAAATCTTTTACTCTGCTGCTAATGTTTAGACATAAACGTGTATTAAAACATGCTTATTGGCCTCCTGATGTTGGGTCTATTAAAAGGTATGTACATATTCAGTGGAATAAATACTTCAAAATGAATTGTCTTAATTTTTTACCCTCAAATTATTCCAAACCTGTACAAATTGTTTTCCTCTGCTGAACACAAAAGCAAATAGCTGCTAGTCTCTATTGATTTTCACAATCCACAGAGATTATTTATCTAAAGTCTTTAGAAAATCATACATTGTGTATAAACTACATGTCCTGTTCAGGTTAGGCAATTCAATTTAACTGATCCTTACAACAACAGTTTTTTGAAACCTTTTGATCAGTGATTTATTTCTGTTTACAATTTCTTTATTTGGCAGTGTTGTTATTGGCAACTAAATCTATTATAAACCATAATTACCTATAAAGCCTATTTAAAAGATTTATTAAAAAAATATATAATACATTTATAATAATAATAAAATAACATTGACTTACAAATTGTTTTCTAGGTATGAAACCTTTAAAACAAATTATTTTTTGTTCATTTATTCATCCAGACTTTAAATGATTGTGGGAACCCATATAATCAACACCATTTGAATCACAGATTGTATTTACCACTTTACCGTTTCCATAATCAACATGCTAGTTTCAAGCTATTACATGTTACACGTTACAAGAAAGCGTATCTCCTTGGTCTTTAATTCCACAAAGTTTCTCCTAATGTCTCTTTTCACTATTAGACTCACTTTGTCTCAGTGGAGATCTGCAGTAGAGGAGTGCTGATCTCACTGGACTGGTAGGTGCTGGTGACTCTTAGCAGGCAGCTGAGCAGCATGTCTTTGGCCCGAGCTGTCTCCATGTTCTGCTCACGGCTCAGCTGGAGAGTCATCTGGTCCAGGCTGGTTTGCAGAAGCTCAGAGGCCATAACAGGTCGTGTCACTGCAGGTCCCTCGGTCAGGTACTGCTTGTACAGCTCCAAAAGCTTCTGTTCCAGGTAGCCGTTGAGCTGTGAGTTAGAGAGAGGCCGGCTGAACTGCAGAAGTGAGGGACGCTCGCGTCCGCTTTCTTCCCTCCAGCGCCTTGAATTCCTGTACTCGTGGACCAGAGGAGGCAGGAGAGAGGGGGAGGGGACATCTCCAGACAGAAGGAAGGGCCCAGTCTGGGGGTTCTGAATTAGATTGCCCTGCACATGTCCTGCGCTGGGGCTGAGCGGCAGCACCTGGCCACCAGCAATGTGTAAATCGCCGTAATGCTGGCAGATGCTGTGGCAGCTCGAGGGCACTAAAAATGCTTCTGTTTCTGGGGTGTCCGCATGTCTGGGGATGTCCACACCTATGGCGAGTTGGTGTCCTGCCGCAGAGTCCAAGGGGGAAGGATGGGCATCGCTCTGCTGGGTCTTGTTCCGGATTGTGTACTCTTGGGATGAGTGGACAGGGCTTTGTGCTGAGAGGAGGTAACTCGGCGGAGATGAGGCTGGAGCTGTGACCGTGCAGCATGCAGGAGGATTTAAACACTCGAGATCAGCTTCAAACACCAAACTCCACAGCTTACCTTCACACAACATCTGCCAGACACAAAGACAGGAGTTAAATCGGTTCACACTGAGCCGGAATCTCAAACTCAAAAGTCTTAGCATCCGTGTTTTATTCAGTAAGTTTTTATAAGCTTTTGTTTTGTGAAGAAAGTAAGAAATACTTTGAGGAAGGATGCATTATATTCATCAAAAGTAACACTATAAACAGATAAAAGATATTCTTTAAATCCTGAAAAAAAATGCATTGCGTTTTCCATATAGCAAGATAGCATCAAATCAGCATTTTAAATGATGAATGAATGATGATATGAAGACTGGAGTAATGTATGCATGTTGAAAATTCAGCTTTGCCATCACAGGACTTAAAATACATTTAAAACAGTGCTGGGCAACGATTAATTGTGACAAACCGTATCACAAATAAACTTTTTTCTGTACATAATATTAACAGAAAGTAAATAATTAAAATTTTAAAACATTTATTATGTATATATATAAATACACATACATGCATGTGCATATTTAAGAAAAATATGTTATGTTTTTAAAATATATTTGTTAATTAATATATATAAACAAATATTTTTTATTTTGGATGCAATTAATCATTGCCCAGAACTAATAAAAAAATTGTTTTAATGTATTAATTGTTATGTTACACTAATTTACAAATAATTAAACTTTTAAAATGTGGTGTCAATTTAAAAATCAAAATAAATCAATTTTAAAAACTTGTATAATAAAAAATATATATTTGCATTACACTGTTATAATCAATTTTTAAAACTTTAAACTATGTTTACATATTTAAAAAAAAAACAGTATCTAAAGATAAACTACACAGTGGGCCATATGAAATCTTAAACGCTGGCCGATGGGCAAAAATATAATATTGCTCAGTCAATCTCACATTACCCCAAGAATATACAGGAATCTTGGACATTTTTGCATCACCATTTTCCACAGTTTACTGTGATTGTCATTAACCCAAAATCCAAGACCAACTAATGAGACTAGAATCCAGCTAGAATGTGGGTGACAAAAGGAGAATTACCATTACCAACTACCAAGCTTACCTTTTTACTACTGAAGAATTTGTGATTGTTGAGCTGCGGTGGTTCTGTGCTGTTCTGTTTCTTTCTGTGAGCCTCTGCCGTTTTTATGCACTGCTGTAATGGTTTTTATTTCACTGTAAGTGAAAGTTATGCTATAGTTGTTCATTTGTATGCTCCACTGAGGAAGGAAGTGAAACTACGATGAGATTCTGTTTTGCCGTGTAAATTTGGAATCACATTTATGTTCATTTTTGAATGCCTGTTCTCATTACGTAAGCTTGTTTTATTTATTACAATAGACTTCAAAAAGCTGCACACTTTGTGTAATATGCTTTAGCCATTAACAGGTCAAGAGTATTTCCACACAAACTCAAACAAGCGCACCCCACTGTCTTTGCTGTGTCTCTCCTAGACTTCTTGTCTTTGTAGTAGAGGGTTGTTAGTCATTTTTATAATTAACCTTAAGTATGTAAAACATAAAAGCTACTGTGGTGTATTAAAGGACTGGGTATGTATTGGCATATTGTTGTAATCTGTAAATCGTAAACTCTCTTATGCTTCTTCATGCAGCTGTTATATTTTGCAGTTTCATTAGAATGAAAAAAAGTGTCTCTATAGACCACATATTTCCCCTAAAAACAATGTTTGCACCTGCAGCTTTTTGGATTCTTATGTAACAGTGAGTTTTCATTTCCCTATTTCCCCAATACCAATGCAATTTAAGCCATACTAGACATGTAGATTGGACATCCGTCCACGTAGCAGTGGTTAATTGCCTAAAAGGTCGGTGACAAAATGCTGCATCATCTACATTCATTATTCATGTGATGATCTGTCTCTCTTATATAAAAAGAAAGATCACCTGATGAAAGTGACAAGTACATTATAGGCTTTCTCCCACCGTATGCACAATCAGAATATTACTTGTTTTCAGAGTAATGTCTGCTAAAATAATCAGTACTTATTTATACAGACAAAAGTTTAGATCACCAAGTCAATAAAATGTTCTTAAATGGCTGATGCTTTTAAATGATTGCATTATTAAATTATTATAAATAAAATAAATAAATATATAAGATACAAATGCAGGATTGCTATCCTGAAGCAGGATTTATAGATCCTTTAAAATACACACAAGGAATAAACTTCCTTGATGGTGACCCCACAGAGTCCACCCAATACCCCATCAGAAACTTTAGCCGTCCTGTCGTAGTGACTCTAGCTCAAGTGTCTGAAGCATTTGTTTAATATGAATGGATCTGTACTCATCTTTACAAGTTCTGAGACACATTTGTCTAAGATGTATCCACTGATAATTTATCAAAATAAATAAAACATACAAAAAGTATAACCATTTTAACAGTTTTTTTTTATTATTATTAACAGGCAAAATGTTCTTTTGTAATACGTTTCGAACCATAAAGTAAAAAAAAAACACTACAGTTCATTTGAATATATTTAAATGTATTAATTAATGATGGTAAAGTATTATTGTCTAATTGTTTGTACTTTTATATTTTCATGCTATTTTTATATGTAAAAATGTTCATTTTCCGTCTTTTATATACAGTTACATATATAAAATTGTTAAATCATGGTCTGAATTATAGGCTATTCAGAAATAAATTTAAAAAATAATAATAATAATCTATTTAGCAGATTTATCCAGGGGGATTTAGGCCTATGGTTTGCCTGAATCATCCCGAAATTGAGCACACACATCTACATTCTGATTAAATGTTTATCCATATGAAAATGCCTGTTATGTAACATGCATCATAGGGCCAACTGTGAAAACCAGTACATGTGTGTAGTCTAATATGTCTAACGCTGGTTAATTATTCAAATGTAAGTGTAAAGTTACAAGCTCACCGTCTCCATGGCTGCGTTAGAAACCTAGCATGACTTTTTATACGGTAAACGAAATAGTCATCGCTTGCAAGATGTCCAAAACGCGTTTGGATCAAAAACAGCACTTCAGCACCATGGACAAGATCGACCAACAAATCCCCATCTAGGCTCTGAATGTCATCAAGATATAAGGAGCGTTTTCGCCCGGAGAGGGATATGGAGAAGCAGGACAGGCTGACCACCACCAAAAAAAGTAATTTTATTCTTTTAAACGGTTACTAAACAAACAAGCTAAACACATTTTTGACGTGTTTTACGCTTTTCAAGTGACGTATAAAGTGTTCTGAGCAAGGGCACAATGGTGATAGAGCCCTGGTGGGGTTTGAACCAGCACTCTTTCATATATCATCCCAAATATTTAACCACTGAACTATAGCACCCAGACACCGACTGCGATGTTTAAGAAAATCAACGCAGTTTTCCGTCCGAACCATCTTGGACCTCGCTCACGGGACAGGTTCAGGGCCAGTGAGGACTACCACAGCGCGTGCACCGTCAAACTGGTCCGTAGCACGTCGATGCTCGTGGTGGGGGAGAGCAGTCGCGCGCCGCAGGACTCCACGCTGAAGAGGAGCGTGAGCGCCGTGAGCGTCGAGGCCAGCACGGCCCTGTACTACTACCACAGCCGAGAGGACCGAGTATGGCTCTACTCCCAGAACCAGAACTGTTTGGAGTACTTACAGGAACTGGTCGCGCTCAGGCGGCAGTACACCAAGAGCATCAACGACCTCAAGAACAGCGAGCGCAAAGAGACAGCGTCCCGCAAGAAGAACCCCGCACCCCGGCCACCGCAAAACACAGCTGCACAGGTGAGATGAAAATGCCAAGGCTTACCGTTTAAACCTAGAAGAACTTGTGAGCATTATTAGGGAAAAGTAAAAATAATTTGTCTGCTATCGAACGACATCTGTATTATTAGCCTGAATCTAAGAATTCTGCTTACATAAATATTATACAGATGACTCAAAGAAAAAAGTTCAGTTTCTTAAGGATGGCCAATTATAATGTAGTCGTGAGGTGTTTGGTAAAAATATATTTTAATTCAGTCAAAAACACCAACAACAACAAAAAAAACCTGCTAATTAAATAAGATTGAATAAAGCAACGCAATTAAGTATATACAATCCCCATATAATCTTATTTCAAAGACTTCAAGGCCTGAACCTTCTGCTCCACCAATCCCAAATGAGGAAGACACACTCCAGTTCTTTGATGCAGTCATTGCAAGCTGTGACCCAGAGCCCAGTCGAAAACCACATGTGGACAATGGACATGCAGATGTTGACTTCGTAGGTGAGTGTGGAGCTTATTGCTTAATCTCTAGTGGCCAGCATGGAAGATGCAACTGTGGGATGCATATCTTAATAGAAAAATTGGTTGACTAGAAATATTTCGTTTTTTCCACTTCATGGTTTTAGTCCTTAGTTTTTTATTGTTTGTTATGTCTGCTTCTCTCCATACTGCCATTTTAATGTTTTCTATAGTGGCAACCAGTACCAGCGAGCATGACCTTCACTCAAACTGGGTGCTTCGGGATCCTCGTCGAATCTCCTTGACAGAGTCGCAACCCAAGAATTCAGAAATCAGTCACGGGCAGACAGCCCAGCGGAAGGGGGAGATGGGAAGCACAGGCAGCAGGAGACGTCTACAACGAAACCCAATCCACCTGCCAAAAGTGGTGGAGAGTGCCTTTCAGACTCTGCGATTCAAACCCAAGCTCAAGAAGAAAGACTAGCTGCTTAAGCTGTTTGTGCCCAGAGGACGCAGCTGTGCGATCACAAAGTTGGACCTGGAAGAAAGAGTAAGGAATAATCTGACTCACCACGGAAGACATGAGCTCTGTGACGTCATGTCAGTGCTTACTCACTGCCAGAGCTTCATAAATTATCCACAGCAGATGAGAATCTCTTTTTCAGTAGCTCTCGATAGCAAACGCTTAAGGCCATTAACAGAGCGTAACCACTAAACAATCACCCTGCGCACTGATTCCAGACAGGTGAGTCTTAATCAGCCAAATGCAAAACGAACCCCTATGCTTTGCATTTAGGTCAAGTCTAATCTAATACAGGAAAATGTTGGGGATCATTACTATAGCACAGGGGAGCGATCGACTGTCCTGCAAAGTTTAGCTCCAACTCTAATCAAACACACCTGAAGCACATAATTACGTTTTTTGTTTGATCAGAGTTAGAGCTAAACGTTGCAGGACAGTCGATCGCCAGGAGCAGGGTTGGACACCCCTGCTATAGCATTTCTTTATAGAAATCCCTCAAACTGGTACTAGGTGCCTTAGTGTGTCGATTTGTACCATCTTTTTTTATGTTATAATGTCTATGGTGATTCATGTTAAGAAAAGTTTAAGTAAGCTAAGTAGCAAAAGAGTGCTCAACTGTGTGTTAACTACTTCAGCTACTGTTCAAGTGATGTATTTCTACTAGTGAGACTGTTTTTTTTAAACATTAAAGACTATAAAGAGGAACTAGATGCACGTGTTTGATTCCAGAGCTGAAAACGTCTGGTTTCTTTTTTTTCTGAAAAAAGGAAGCAGGAATCGGGTATTACCAACTTTAAAAACTAAAGATCACAATAACAACAGGTGCAATGAGCAAATAATAGTGGATAAAGTTAAAGAAGATTTACTACATACTAAAGCCATTTCAAATCATGGACAAAAGAGGAAAGTGTCATCAGCGTTTAATTTTTGGGGTCAGTGAGTTTTATTAAAAAACGTATACTTTTATTCTACAAGGATGCATTAAATTTGCTAAAAGTTTTTTTTTTTTGGTAATAATTAAAGTTTTGTACAGCTTTGCGTTGATGAGTGGCAAACAAATCAAACAGTGGCGCCCAAATTATTTTCTAATACCTTTATTAGCAAAATGTTTTGACACTCACACAAACACTCACTCAGTTCTTCTCTTGTTTGACTTTGGGGCTGAAGAACGCTGACAAGCTCTTCATGCCAGTTTTGTCTACTTTGGCAAGACTCTTCTGAGCTGCAGTCATCTTCTTTGGTGGCTGAGATAACACAGAACATCATTTAAACATTAGATTTATCACAACTGTAGCACAGCATAAAAAATTAGCAAGGAAAAATGCATTTACGACCAACAGTATTTGAAGCATGAACTTCTAAATGATTTTTTTAGGCACAGACAGAGAGAAAAAGACAGTTCTGCTGCAGCGTGTAAAGTCATTTCAAATCCCATCACCGCTGTGTTTAATTCGAACTCACTTTTCGTGCAAAATCAGCACTGTTGAACTTGGTGTAGTCTTCCCCAGCCTCTACTGGTTTATCTGACAGTTTCCGTTTCTATTGAATGCAAGACAGCAGTCAGAAAAAAAAAGTCCACCAAAAGATATTTTGAATCCAACTGAACTGCAACACCATTCCTCGAACTACATTCAGAAGCTAAGCATTTATGGTGCTGCAGGAAACAATGAGAAGCGGACTGAATTTAAGAAGAAACAGAAATCGGAAAGCAAATTATCATCAAGGCATACATTCAAGTAAAGCATAATTCAGCTATTAACATTCAAGCATGGCAGTAACATGCAAATTAGTAAACAAAAACAAAACACTGGTATTTCAAGGTGAAAGATTTACCTTAGAAGGCGGCTCTGTCTCTTTAGGGCTGGATATCTCTGGCAATCTTGTAACGTAAGAGACAAAAAAAATAAATGTCACTACACAACCAAAACTATAAGAATGTCTTGGATGTTTCAGAGTAGTGGTCAATTAATATGATATATATTTTTTACGGCGATGCAAAAGAGAGCAGGGTAGCCAAGGTTGTTGTACACCATTTAATTTAAAGATACATGCATTACATAATATTTACTAATTATAAAGTGGTGGCCAACATTATAAGAACCAGCTAAAAGGTGGTTTGGAGTCAATTATTTGTATCTTTTGCTGTAGTGTGTCAGTAGGAAATATCGGTTAACATTTAATTTAGTTTTCATTTAGCCATTCATTTTAATAATCCAGTGAGATTTTTTTGGTTGTATAATGAGTCTGACAACAGCCACACAGAGATCTTATCTGATCATTATCCAGTCTGTCTGGAATGACATGAAGAAACAGAACAAACTGAGACAGACTAAACACAGAACTGTGGCAACGTCTCCAAGACGCTTCAAAAAACTACCTGCAAAGATACACCACTGTTGTAATGCTGTAAAATGAGGATGCTGAAATTGTGAACTGATATGTGACCCTGTACAACAAAACAGTCGTAAGTGTTAATTTTCCGAAATTGAGAATTATACAGGATCTGAAAGCTGAATAAATAAGCATTCCATTGATGTATGATTTTGATGGATAGGGTAATATTTGACCGTGATACAACTAAATTAAAATCGGGAATCTGTGGGTGCAGGAACTTCTAAATGCTGAGACAATCACCTTTAAAGTTGTCCAAATGAAGATCTTATCAATGCATATTACTTATCAAAAAGTAAGTTTTAATATATTTTCAGTAAGAAATGTACTAAATATCTTCATGGAACATGATCTTTACTTACTATCCTAAGGATTTTTGGCAAAAAAAAATAAAAATAAAAATTTGACCCATATAGTGTATTTTCCGCTATTGCTACAAAAATACCCCAGCGACTTAAGACTGGTTTTGTGGTCCAGGGTCACATATTTTCTACTGACACACGAGCAAAAGATAGAAATAACTGACTTAAAACCATTTTTAGTTGGAGAAAATCCTATTGTTCTAATATTTTGGGCCATCACTGTATAATTTGAAAATAAGTAATTCACATGGACCGACCATTAAAGTGTGTTTATGCAGTCTACGACAGCACATTTTAGAATTTAACAAAGTTTGTAATTTAGGTGAATAATTAAAGATGTAAATATGAAATGTAGACATCAAAAGACTTGATTAAATGAAATGCACATTTGCTGAATGCTGATGGCAGAAGAGAAACTATTATAACTATTATGCCGTTCTATTATTAAAAATAAAGCAACAGTGTAATATTTTGTGTATCCTAAGTTCTGTGTTCTGAAATCTTAAATGGAGATTGAAAAAGACAGAACCAGAGCATTGTGTGTTTAGGTGCTAGTTAAAATAAAAGTCCCACTTCTGGTATATTGCCAAAAAAAATTACAGGCTGATGCCAATATAGAAAATATCCCATATGCCTTGATATATCGGTCAAACACTTTTCGTTGATGTGAAAGATCAGTGTACAGTAGGTGTACATACTGCAGATGCTTCAGGAGGGCTTTGCTCAGATCTTCACTGATGTACTCTGATAGGAGACCATGTGCATAACGCAAGTAGTCCTCTAAAAGAATTACAAATACACTGACATTAGTAAACAATTCCATACAAACATATTCCAACCATATTTGTGACCCTGGACCACAAAACCAGTCTTAAGTCACTGGGGCACATTTGTAGCAATAGCCAAAAAATACATTGTATGGGTCAAAATTATTGATTTTTTTTTTTTTTTTGCCAAAAATCCTTAAAAGATATTTAGTCAATTTCTAACTGTAAATATATTAAAACTTAATTTTTGATTAGTAATATGCATTAATTAGATCTTCATGTGAGAAACTTTAAAAGGTGATTTTCTCAGCATTTAGATTTTTCTGTTCCCTCAGATTCCAGATGTTCATTTAGTTGTATCTCAGTCAAATATTGCCCTATCCATTCAAATCATACATCAATGGAAAGCCAGTTTATTCAGCTTTTCAGATCATGTATAAATCTCAATTTCGGAAAATTAACACTTACGACTGGTTTTGTTGTCCAGGGTCACATTTATTTATAATTTTACCTTCAGTAGCATCTTCATGTTTCACTCTGACGAACATGCTGGATTTCACTCCTCCACCTACAGATACGTTGCTCTTTTTGAGTGTTATTACGGTGCGCTGGACCTAACAAACAAAAAACATTTGTAAAATGTTTTTAAATCCAATTTAAGTACTTGTTATTATATAATATACGGTTCTTAAACATTTTGTAAACCTTTTTCTTGAGCCACTCCAATGTCTTCTCCTGGTTATATCTGTGAAACTTTAAATCGCCTACCTCTATAAAAAAAAAAAAAAAAAAAAAAAAAAAAGATCACTTTTTTTTTTATACAGGATATCCCACTTTATTTTTAACTAATTCTGCCCTGTAAACATGCCTACAGATTCAAACACGCACCTTTCTCATCAGCCACATGATGAAGGCCATCCACTCCCTGTTTGCAATGCAGAAGTCTTGTGCATCCAGGGTATTCCTCATCCATAATCATCTGCTTCACCGGCTGGAACTTTCCCTATAGAAAGAGTGCTGCCATTACAGATGAAGCCCATGTAAATGGCTTTTATTGTAATAAAAACTAATTTTAATTAACTGTTAACCTCAGTGGCAGTACTGCTAATGTATGGCAACAGCAGAAATAAAGGATCGATGGGAGTCACATACAGCAGTCTACCATCTGAACACACAGACACAAAAGGAAACGATTAATTCATTTACATATCATCAGCAGAATGCGAATTCATGTAAATAAATAATGCCATAATCACATTGAATTGAGTTCATGTTCTGTGAAAAAAAGCTTACCTCTTTGTACCGTCTGTCCAATAAACCAAGACCGAAAGTCTTCAGAAAAGGCTTTTACTTCATAAACACTGACATCGCCACAGCCAAACAGGTACAGCGAAGAACTGCCTGCACTCACAAATAAAGGCAGAAATGTCAGTCATTTGCAGTTTATTTTGATCAAGCATTAACAGACATCACCACTAAATACCAGTAAACAGCCAGTTGCTGTTGATTTAATTGATATAGTAATACCTGTAGCAGGATTCTTTAATTTAATGAAGGATGGATCCCCCTCTTGAGACCTTCCTGTGTCCAGTGCTGAATCTGAAAATAAAGGGAAAATAAATATGTTTGATTTATTAAAAGAACACAGAATATCATGGAGATTGAAGTGGGCTTAAACGTAAACTAACCCTAATGTTTGCATACTTACTAATGCAACGTTTGTAATTACTACCAAGCCTCAGTAAAATAAGGTGTACAAAATCAAGACTGTGTATAAGTTAACGTTACAATGTTTCTGCAAGAACATGTGTATAACTTGCCACACAATAAACCACAAAATCAAGGTACCTGGAGCAATTACAACCCAGCTGTCGTTGTCGGTGTGCGCAGAGCGTTTCTTTTTAGTAGTCATTTCAAGGACTGGTTTAATAAGTCAAACTGTGTCAACCGGTTGTCTTATGATGATAATAATGTACGCAGGACCTGTTAGTAGAGTTTCCACCTCCAGAAAAATGGCGGCAAATAGTTGTGTGCAATTCAGATAGGGTGTTAAAGTTTAAAGGACGTTTTATTCTGATACTACGTTTACGTTTGGCTATGCACATAATAACTTCTTTCAATAATACGTGTAAGTACTGATATTATCCATGCATAAATATATTAATGTGAAAAGAGAACAGCACTTAATTTAAAACCGCGTCAACATGCACCCCTCTCTCAAAATGGTACAGTCGCCCAGCATTTCTTAAAGACATAGTAGCATATTTATTGTTGGCACTATTAAAAGTGCAGTAGGAAAATCTTTCTCCATATTCGTTGCATTGTTTCGTAATTATTTTAGGTGTCATAATATTTATTTAGATGTCAACACATCTGGCTGCCGCATATTTACCTATTTACAATCTACAATATTTCTCTTCACAGTATTTATAATTACAGCATGATATATACAGATAAAACTTAAATACTGTCTGAAAGTTGAGGGATAATATTATAGCATTATTTTGATAAAATTAAAGCAACTTAAGCTACATTTCTGATAAGAAGAATTTCAATGTGGAAATTAAATGAAATATAATTCATACACAGGTTAAGTTACGGGACATATACCATGTATCAACAATTTATGACCAATAGATAATGAGCGAATTTCAGCACAAATAATGAAACATGGCATCCTCCCCTAGAAATTGGTGTTTCTTACAGTGACCTCAAGATGGCGCCAGTGTCTTGAAAATGCATAAAGTAATTTCCTTAGATGGAATTGACTGCGGGTTAATTGTAAGTTTATTACCTGCTGCTTGAGAGTTCTATACTGCTCAAAGCCATCATAATGGTATTATATCATATCTTAGCTATATCAATCATGAAGAAACTTTTCTGGTACAACAGATTAGCCAACAATAATCACAGTTTTTAAACAATTAACCTATATGACACGGGAAATGGACTAAGTAAAATTGGTAAAAATGAGACAAAATGAAATAAAAATAAAAAAAAGCTATAAAAACGGCATGAACAGACAAATGGCTTAAAAAGCAAAGCAGTAGCATTTGTTGAGCAGTATGTGACGCAGAATCCGAAGATGCGTAAAAGTTGCCCTCATGCATTTTCTTTTTTTTTTCTTTGGTTTTCAGGATATTACGACTACATGGTTGTCGCTGAATCTGAAGTCAGACTGTGTCTCAGCTTAACATGTCAGACCATTCCCTCTGTCTTTATCACTCACTTTATTTCTCTTATTATGTGAGAGGGAAATGTGTCTTTTTTCAGTTGTGTCACTCATTAAAACAGCTAACCAAGACATGTCCTGACACAGTCTATGCGTGTGCATTCATGTGTTGATGATTAAGAATCAGGGACCCCCTGTTCTGCTATAAGTCCGAGGTATTCAGGTCAACCAAGGTCTGCTGAGCAAGGACATGGTGGAGGAGGGGCTCCAGGATATCCCAGCTGTACAAGAAATCATCATTAAAGAGAAGTTACATACATACTGCATATGTTCAGATCATTCTATAAGCTAAAAGTCCATCACAGTTTAATTTTTAATCTATTTCAATTTTTATTTAATATCATATAAATTCTAAAACATTATTTTTATTAACTTGTCTCTACCATCACTTGTGTACCAATCCATCTAAAAGAAACTAAGTAGTTATGAGGTTCACTGCACACTTTCTGTTCTTTTCTCACGTCCACAGAGATACGACACTAACATTGAGTAACTCCATTAGTGTTGTAAGACAGACAGATTGAAATCTGGTTGGAAAAAGGAGTGTGGCACAACTTCAAGGCACACAGTGACATTTTCAGCTCAAGCTTGTTACACACATCTGACTTGTTGCTCTGTTTTATAAACGGCTTGATGGAACAGATCAGAATAACGATTCTTGTTTTGCATCTGAGCCTTACCTACTCCCACACACATGCAAAATTAGGCAAACACACCTTGCGCATCAACATGCTCCCATAACATTGATGTTAAGAAAATAGTGGCATTTTACTGGGGGTTTTTTTAGTTTCACTTTTGCACACACACTAACACACTCCCACGAGCGAAATAGATTAAATAGATGCCCATAGATGTTTTGCACATCAGTCCACAGACAGAGCTTACATCTTGTAATCTTACTATCACTCGCCTGACAGAAGTCACGCACTAACTTGTTATAATGTGTGCCTTATTCGTGCTGTCAGATGTCCATCTCAATTTATAGGATGCTATTTTATTAAGTGGGGCATCCTACGGAGATGCATTGCATGAAATGACCACAGTTCGTCGGTTTTCGATTTCGGGTTGGAAATGTCGTGTTTTGTCAATACAGGTCTGATGAGTCAAACTGAACTCATCTAGTGGATCTATCATATGACTCGTGAAATTTGTTTAGGCTAATTGGTAGTAAAAACGAAAATTGCCATTTAAAAAATATCGCTATCGCTATACGACCCAAGCTTTTACTTTGAACAGGATTTGAAACCCAAACGTGAAGGTGGCTATTAGTAATATCGCAAGTTTGGCGTCCATTTATTCTGTTGTACTGCACAAATCTTACTGTGTGATAGATAGCAACCTGTTTTTATATAAACATGTGCCCTTTTTACAAAATGTAGCCTACTGTATTCAAATCACATTATCCGCGTTTTTAAGTAAGCAGCTTTGCTAGCTATATGGATGTGATGATGAATTTCTGTATTTTCATACACAAACTGTTAGTGAAAATTGTTTATTTTCATATTTGGAAACAACAACAGGAAATGAAAGGATGCAAACTTATTCGTTAGTCATTCGAGCAGGGAATGTGTTTAGTTAAATTCATTAGATGAAAGAGTGAATTCGTTTCTATACATTTTCATTTGTTCTGCAGCAGCTTGAAATCAGAGGGTTATGCATTTTTATACAGGAGAACGACTATATTATTGCTTTAAACTTTTCTTTAGCAATTGCTTTATTTACCAACAAATCAAATCGTTGCAAAATAACAGCAGATTGGCTGATTGCGTTTGGAATTAGTCAAGATTAATTGATTTATCACTAATAGAATGATCATGTTAACGAAAACAGGCAAATATTTTACTGTTTCTGTAGTAAAACGGCATAAAAATTAACTGTATATCCTTAAATTGCTTACATAATTTTATTATTTAGATTATAGGCTATTTTGCTGGATTCATATTTATGTATTTCCTTAATCTTAAAATCACCTACAGCCACGAAGTATTTGCTCGTTTGAGAGTGAGTAGAGGAAGGTTGGAAAATCCTGAAAACCTCACCTCAGCTGTGTCAACAGGCCGTGTGTTTTTCCCTGTTATAAATAGCCCCACTTTTAAATTAACTTCCTAAACGCCACGTGCCATCCAAAATAAAACTATTTAAATTATATATTCATATTGCAAGTCACATTTAGAATTAATCAGATGAAATAATCCCTTGTTAATTGACTAGCTGAACTTTCGATGTCACTATTTTGCATACCTATAAAGGTTGTTTTATAAGTGCTTTTTGAGAAATAATAAAAATAAATAAACACTCAAAGGTGAAAGTGCTTCTGTGCCTGTGTAAACCTGTAAACCTTAATACGAACCATGTTAAACGTTTTATACCATTATAGGTTTAAAGACGAAATTGTTGAAACAGAAAACACATGTGCTTAGGCTAAGCAGTTTTGCTTACGGTGTAACGTTCGTGCCACGCATCTAACCAAAGTGAGGTTCAGCATATGATGATATTTGACAGGCTTTAGTTGCTCTAATGCAGTTGAACACACCAAAACCCAGCCAAAGCAGAAAAGTCAGCTGTTTCAAATCACAGTGAGTTCTTTCTTTATACTTTTTTTCATAGAACACAAATATACTTTCTAATATGCTTACCCAGGTGCGCTGCAAATGAAAAAAAGACATTCAGGTCAACTTTAAAATCAAGCAATATTTTTATTTATTTTTTTAGTGCCATGACATGCAACGAGAAAATCTTTGTTATCATGTAGCCTATAGAAAATCTCAAATCTGCTCACGGTGAAAGTTTCTTACCTCTATCATAACTTCAACAGAATATCTCACATTGAAAGGAGACTTAATCGTACACAAGATGCGTCATCTTGAGCGGATCATAGTAAAAGCACTTCGCATCTCTCGCGCAGCTAAAGGTAAAGCCTGGTTCTCGCCCCATGCTGTGGAAACACCGGTCTTATGTCGTCGAGATCAGAGTTGTGTGCAGTTATGACACCCGACTCGGTCGCTGCTCTGTAGCACGTGACCTAATCCAGTGTGGGTCGTAGGGTTTGAATCTTGAGTATCTAAGGTCGGGCGCTGGCGCTGAGTCTTTTTTTTTTCTTCCTCTCGCGCAGCGCTTACCGCTCCGCCTCCTCAACGCGCAACTTTGACGCTGTGCATAAATACTGGAACAAAAGAACTTCCTCGATACCTTGTGAAACGGCAGTAAATAGGCTGAAACTGTAATGCGAACTAAAATTAAGCTGTAAACGTGCGAGAGAGAAGGTACTTGTTAGAACACCCCCTTGAGTCAAATTATTTCTTCATACACACATCCTCAATTTTCCCCTCATCGCTTTGGGTAAGTGCCATTATTGATTTTAAGGTAGCTGCTCATCAGTCTCTTCGCACTTTAAATGGTCATAAGTGTTGTAATGTTTGATAATCTTGAGGGGTATTTGAATTACAGTCGCAGAGCAAGAATAAATCAGGAAACTGAAATGTGTTTTTGTTGAAACAATGCAGGAGTGGCAACAGTCGAGAGAGGACTCTCAGCGTCGAACTACTGTCGAAAAGTTTTTGTCTCTTATCCGAATCGCTGTCTTAACATCATGCACTTTAAGTACTAAGAAGTTGTTACATTATAACGTTCCGTGAATCAAGGAAGTTGCTGTAAACTGAAGAACGCTATGCAGCAGCCCGGTTAAAATCATTTGTGCTCCTGCACCGAGGTGGTTTCCCATTTATTTTCCTTAAGTTACCGTGCGTCACAACACCGTAGGAGCTAAACACAAACAAAAACATATTGTAATTGACAGGGATCCACACTGACTTAAAAATGAAAGAAACTAATTAGCCATGTAACAACACAGTCATCTACAAACCTAACTTAGCTTAAAATGAAATGAAGTCTTAAACACTTATATATCAACTGACCTTGTGCCCCTTTTTCAACCAGGTGCTTATTGACAAAATACAAAAATAAATAAAACAAACCGTCAATATATACTTTAAGTTTACTTTTAATGTGCCTCTAAATATCTATTATAATTCTGTCGTTCCTTGACCGCATGGTTCTGTGTCTCCGCTGGACTGGATCCTCGCGCACCCGCGATCTTCCGGCTAGCCGCATGTCAAACTAAAAGTCTCTAAAGGCACGACAACTTGAAACAGGTCAAATTAAATTTTAAAGGTAAAACAAACACGCGAATAATACTTATATATATATATAATTATGGAGTATAATATTATATGAATGCCTTAATCCCATAACCACTAAAATAACTGAATGTTATTAACATGCTGTATTAAAACTATAAACGCGCTGCATGTCAAATTTTCAGCAGCAATTGCGGCTGTCTTCGAGATACGTTGTGTTATTTTAAAGTGTCCAACATGTTTGATTTAGAACCGTATTAAACTACTTTTATTTGTGTTATCCGTGAACGATGTCCATAACGTGTACGAAGAGTTTTCGTGAGTAGTTTTTGTCGTTTTGATTTTCTCATGCAGTGAACAAAGGAGCAAAGGGTCGGGACCCGAGAGCCTGTGGAAAGTAAGCACCCTGTTTACAATAATAACACTAGCTTCATGACGAGGCTAGATTGACAGAGCGCTGCGCCAATGGCTTGCCACGGTTGCTTCGGCAACACGCTATATTTGGAAAGAGTTACATCATCGGAGGACTGCCTTTGAGGGGCGGGACATTTGTGAGGATTGACGCGCTTGTCTGGACTTGCCTGCAGTGCGCTTTGTTATTACTTTCCCCGCTGATAAAATATAAAAATAATACCACGGATCAAAACACTAAGCATGTTCTTTCATTTTAATAGCATAGAGCAACTAACAGACGATGAAAGCTTAATAAATGATCTGTAGGCTAGTGGTTATTAAATACAAAGTTGGTTCCTTTAACAATTGAGGGGAGGGAGAAAAGGCATGGCATGATTTTCATGCATGCTAAGTACTTTATAGAATACTAAGGGATTTATTAATAAGTGTGAATGAATTCAAATAAATAAATGAGAAAACTGAGCCAAACCTTGACGTTGATGTGAATTTGAATGTTGTTTGTGGTGATACTGTTCAATTGTTTAATCATTTATTGTGATGGTGGGAGGAAAAGAATATAATTTTTGGTAGCTTATGAAGTAATAAAGCTTACACAGTGAGGCTTTTTTGCAGTTAAGGCCTTAATTTGAGTATGCATACATTTTCAATAGACTGAACTAATATGACATGGATAAATGGTAAATAGATCAGAACAATAACAATAGCCTGTCTAGTTTAGCCAATTCAGCATGGAAGTCAAGATCCAGAAATGTTTAGATAAAGGTTACTCACAACATGCCCAAGAGTAAAACAAATTCCATAAAGGTTTTCACTTTATAAGTTAATCGGGTGTTCACGTATTCAGTGCAGAGTTGTAACATTCTGTCTAGTCATCCATGGTGGATAAGCAGAGAACAGTTCATGTAACTATAGACACACTTCCTGTTCTGTACTTTATCTTCAAATAAAATGAGTCAGTTCCTTTTCCCACTGTGCACATCCACTTATACCACCACCACAAATACCATTTATACCAAAACACAAATACTGATTTTGTGCTGTGTTGACCTGTGTAGGAACACTCACTCTCAAATATTTCATATTTATTTCAGCACTGTCAAGCCAGTTTATGTGGGTGTGTCTAAATATAAAAAAAATATGCATGATGCAATGATACCACCCAGTTATTATTTTAGCAAAAATGTGGGTAGTTTATAACTGTATGATAAAGCTATCGTGTTTTCTTTAGCAAAACACTGGACAGCCTTTGTCTTGGTTTGTACAGTTGCAGTCAATGCTGAAAAATTAGGGCTGTGGTTTAGAAAGAATTTAGTCACATAGCCACTAGATACTCCTAAATGCATCATCGGGGGTTGCTGGTCAAATAATCACAAAGCGGTGCCAAATTTTGAAAGTCATTATCCGAATGATGCAGTCGGCAGTAATCAGAAAGGGGCGGATTTGACAGATGGAGCGCACTTTCTTTCTTCTCCCAATCAAGCTTCACGCGGCTGGTGGTGTGTGAGTGACGCAGCTCGCAGTGGCTCTCGCTTTCTGCTGCTCCTGTAGTAAAGCGCAGGCTCTGTTGTCAAGCTACTTGCTTCGTCTTCACGGAAAAACACCGACTAACGTTCCCTTAATTTCATGTATTTATCCTTGTCGAGCGACTGCACTGCCGCCAATACCCTGCATAATTTCCCTCTTAAATTCACGAACGGTGATAAATAATAAAGCGCGCTCGCTTTGTGATACGCGCTCACTGTAGCCTCAGAAAAGCAGATACCCATACAGATAACTTACATGTTCATTTTAGAGTTAAATCAACCGCGGTTGAAAGGTGTCTGATTATTAATAAACTGAAACCTTAAACTACATATATCTTGAATAAGAACATACGTTCGCCTGGTTGAGATTATCAACAGTGTGAAGCCGATTGCAATGGCAACAATCGTTATTTCAAACGCTGACTGGCGGAGAGCTACGGTTAAACAGTGCTCTGTTGGCCGTGTAAGGATATTGTGCGTGGGTTCTGGGTTGCTAGCCGGTTTGAGGGTGCATTTTGTCTCGACCAATCCTGCGCGGTGCTCTAGGTCCCGGCATGCCCAATGCGGGCAGGGGGAGGCTCCGGCCAATTTGAATGAAGACTTCAGCTTTCGGCGCCATTTTCGAGTGAGCAGCTACAGCAACAACAGCTGCCTAGAGAGGCTCCGCACTGTAGTCCAGTAATTTGAGTGAGCGGACACTTTTTCTTATTGTTTGCAGGAAACAATGAGGGATTTTTTTTTCCTGAATTCGTCCATAAATTTAAGGCGACTGTTTCCCGTTGGATGAATGCGGCGGATGCAAAAGACGATGTGTAGTGACAACAAATAGTGAAGTGAAGACTGAAGTGAGCTAGGAGGCTAATCCGGCTAGCATATCCAGCCGAGAAGGGGCGTCCGATTGGAGCCGCGCGGAGGAAACGATATAATTTTGTATTATTTTTCGAAAAAATCTAACAAATACGCAGATGACTTGAAAATTCAATAAAAATTTCGGAAAATTCTCGCAGGCGACGACGAATAGATCGGTGTGGGTTGTTTGGTGGAGCAAGGTGGTTTTGTGCATTTTTTAAACGTTAAGTTTGAGCGGGATTGGTGATGTGCGCGAGACGGCCGGCGAGCCCGGCAGCCTATCAGCGAGCGATACACCGGGATGCCACACCGACCAACACTGTCCTATTCTTTACTACAGTTTTTCTTCCTATTCCAGCCAGAAAACAACGATGAGCAGAGTGCCTTTTATACGGGTTTTTTTTTTTCCAATTTTTTTGGCACGAACTGTACTTTATATGTAATGAGCGCGCCTTCCGAATTTTTAACTGCAAAGTTTTGTTGTGGATTTACAAACATGATCAGGTGTTTTTAGGTAAGTGTAATATTTTGTGTTTAAAATGTGTTTTTGTTTAGTAACAGCGCGCGCGTGTGTGTGTG
Source organism: Enteromius treurensis (assembly GCA_032275025.1). NCBI lineage: Eukaryota > Metazoa > Chordata > Actinopteri > Cypriniformes > Cyprinidae > Enteromius > Enteromius treurensis. Next base: position 7,727,291 of record JAUCMU010000151.1, read on the forward strand.
TGAACGGTAAATGTATTGAAATGACAAACGTTTTTCATCCAAAGTGTAAAAAGCATTAACTTAGTAACGTAAATAGGAGATGAAAGGGAGTTTGGTTAACGTTAGTTTGTAGCAGATCACCTCTCGATCGAACAAACACGTCATAATGTGTTGATCTACTGTACCACGCTATTACAGCGTCACTCAGTTACATTTCTCTCTTGCAATTTTGAAGCCCTTGTAAATCACACTTATGGACACGTATTCATACTTTTACACGAGCGTGTCTGTGAATTGAAATTACATAATCACGATGCATTGTCGGATAATTTAAGGCCTAGTTGTATAATTGTGAAGTGTGATTATTCGTCATATTAATCGTTTTAGGTGTAAGTGGAAAATGTAACTTACTTATGTATTGCAACGAGAGCGAGAACACATCATCTTCCAGAGTGATCGTAGGTCGGCAGTCGCTGATTTTGCCGGCCTTTTTTTTGGTCAGCGTGTGCACCTCAGATATTAGACCAGCGCTGTTTTTTTTCAGCCTGTTCTTAAAGTAAATTTTATAATGTTTTTTTCTCGATTTGAACTCCACTTCATAACAGATCCTCTATGCTTTAAGGGAAGCACTTCGGGTACTTTGTTCTCCCTAATATAGAGGTCACATGCAGAAAGGTCATGAAGTCATTACCATGATGCTTTGACCTCCTAATTTTGTTGATTGATGAAAAGTCCTGTCCATGTCATGTGATGTCATGGAGGTTAACCCAGCAGAGACCTGGGGTCACTTTGAGCCCAAACAGGGCAAGGGAGTTCATAGAATCCAGTTTTTGAATCTTTTTGATACAAGTTATTAACCTAACCCTAGTTTAATGCACTGTTTGTGTGACTTTTGTCTTATTTTGCAATATTTCATAATATTTGGGGATTTTTATCTTGTTGAAAGGATATTTTGTACACTTGTATATAAATGTGGCCTTGTATAGAGTGTTAAAAATAGGGTTGATATTTTAGTTCCTTGTACTACAAAACTACAAGCTGTCTTTTTTTCTTTTTCTTTTTTTTGCTTAAATAACGTATTTTGAGTTATTTTGGAGTTAGTTGTTTAAGAGGCGTTCACAAAAAAAAGGGACACAAGTTACACCATATACCTGCATAAGCCCTATAACAGAAACCTTATAATATGACAAAAGACTCATTTGGAGCATAGAATGACTAGGCACAACATGTCTATTTAAATGTTACTGTTACAGAGAATTTACATTTGAGGTGCAATCATAATTTATTATATTGCATGTTCAAATTGCATATAAAAAAAAAAGTACAGTGGTCAGTCTACATCAAAATGATTCTCAGTCTGCCTCTTCCTGAAATATACATGCAGCTACCATTTTAGTCAGGTTCTTTTATTTCACTTTTTGAGATCATTCATGTTTTGTATGAATGCAGTTAACTAATTACATCCCAATAACAAATATTATTTTTCTGAGTTTTTTTTTTTTTTTACATTAGTTCCTAAGTGTTGTGGTGGTGGTGGTGTTTTTTTTTTTTTTTCCCTGGCAGTTTTTCTTCCAAAGAGTTTATCCTGCCTGGGACCGTAGGGAAACCCCCATAAGTAAACCACAACGATCTTTTTATCATGTTCGCAACATTGCAGTTTAATCAACAGACACGTCATACACTGACTCAAATGCCTCAGTTCATTGGCAGTGCTGATACAACAATATATTTAGATATGTATATATTGTTTTGTACAGAGCACAGACAAGTTTTAGAGCATTTTAACAATTTCAGGAATATTACCAACGGTAGGCGTTCTATATTAATAAGTAATGTAACAGTATTACTGTGTATTTTCAATGAAGTTCAGTTGAAAACACTTTAACATCTTATTCCCACACAAAGCTAAAATTAATGCATACCTATGATCTTTTCCCATCAAAATATGTAATCAGTTAACTTGCAGATTATTTTAGTAAGACTTCTCTTTACACTTGGAAGTTGATAAGCGTCTATTATCTATACCAGTATTATATAGTGATATCTATTTTGTAAAGTCATTTTTTGCTCATTTAGGGGCAAAAGCTAGCTATTCTCCGCCCACAGGCTCCTTTTTTTTTCTGATGTCCCTATTCAATTGTAATCCATCTTTGTTTGCGTGCTATTGCTTTTTATTTTTTATTTTTATTTTTTGAGAATATAATGATAGAGATGTCAATGTTGCATGTTAAGACATTGACATTTTGCTGGTGTGTCCAGGGCTGAATTTTGGGAAAAGCTGAGTTTTTATTCTGCCATTTCTAGAGTGTTTAAAGGAAAAGGTCACCAGACTAAAGAAGTAAAATTGTGGTGTGTACCAAACTAAACGATTAGTTACAAAAAAAAACAAAACTAGAATACATTTAAGTCAGTCGAGTGTGAGGGAGTGTAAACTTGAACTTGCAGGAAATGAAATCTTACACTTCAGATCTCCTGACCAGAGGCTGTAATATACTCTGTTTTAATATGAGGCTTATTTATCAGTTAATTGTGTGGGTAATTTTATGAGATACACTCAAGTTAATTTTATCGTACACCATGCCAGCATTTTCTGAGTTTGCCATTAGCTGTGCAATAGTGGTGATATGACAAGTTAAAACAATTTGTATTCTTTTATTTAATTTTATTTTAAGTAGAAACTTCAGTGTTGTTCTTGTTTTGGCCTATTATGATGTGCAACAGCAAATGTGCGGTCACAGGCACACAGAATGTCTCTGTGACATAACCCACACTCTTTTAATGATTACAGGGAAATTAGTGTGTGTATCTGAAGGCTTTCTTTTTTTTCTTTCTTTTTTTTTTTTTTGTATAATGCAGGCTAACTTTGATACCTAAATCACTGATATTAGAGCATCTCTATTTAATGATAGTTTAAATTTGGGTTGGATGCTAGTTGTTGTGGATACAGGCTGTTTACAGTGTTGCAGAGCTTTCTTTGATCAATGCATGTGTGTAACAGTGCAGTCTGGGCACAGGTGTGTATTGCCGCGTGTAGTTTCAGCCATACTCAGGTGCAACAGTGCCATACAGGTGTGCTGGCTTGCCTGCTGTCATTCTTTCTTTGACTAAATATTTACACGGCCTGTCTTTTTTTTTTTTTTTTTTTTTTTTTTTTTTTCTGATTGCAGAAAATGTGTTTGAGAGAGACAAACACACACACACACACACACAGAGCTTCCATAACTGCAAATGCAGAAGTGTAGTTATACTACAGGTTTTGAATATGAATGCTGCGTGTATATTATTTGAACACAACAGAAGTTTTGAAGTATTCTTGGTTGTATTTACTTTTTTTTTTTTTTTCCCTGCAAAGTTTGTTGTTTTTAACTTCAGTCATCTTGAGATAAATGTGTAAGATAAAACCAGTTGTTTTTATGTACAAAATTTCCTTTTGACCATTTAACTGACAAAATAATTACATGGGCGGGTTTCCTGCATAAGGCAGAGTCTCGGAGTGTGCGAGCATGTCACATGCTGATGTTGATGGAGAAGTGGAAGGTGATACCCTTTGACCCTGAGGTCATGTGAGCTCCGTAAAATACAAGCAGAGAGAGGTTAAATGTTATACATTCATTCACACCCCCTCTCACTCACACAGTCGTTTAGGTTCTCTGACAGTCCTCCTCGTGCGCGCACACATGCACATGACCACTTGGATATCAAAGAGTTGTATGCTCATGTACTGCTTTGTATATAATGAAATTATATAATTATAGCATGATTTAAAATTATAGCGTAATATGGTGCACATAATGTGCACTTATCTTGTGGGATTACGATGTTGCTAGTGCACAAGATTAAACACCAAAATGGAGGCTTGGCCAACTCCACACATTATATAGTTGAAAGAACTTTTAATATCCCTTTGATGGTAACACTAAAAAAAATAAATAACCTTAATCTTTTAACTTAAAATAACCCCACGTTTTTAAATTATTTGATTTATGGAGTTTGAGTTGTCTAACCAGGCTGTATTTTGTTTGACCTGCTCTGTTACTCAAAAGTCGTACTAAATGTTTGTTTTTCCTATGTCTCCTTTTCAGCTCTGATAGTTGTCTGATAACTTTGGTGTGACTGAGTATTTTTTTTTTTTCTTTTTTTTTTTTTTTCTCCATGATAAAAATTAATGTGGTCAGATACTTCCTGTAAAGATACTCGTTTGTAATGTCTTAGCATAAGGCTTGCTGTGTGTGTGTGTGTGTGAGAGAGAGAGCGAGAGGGAAAAGAGAAATGTGGGGAGTTGGTGAAAGGAGGGGGAAATGTTTTCTCATCAGTCTCTGTTTTTGTGCTTCACATGCATCTGGTTCACAATTTAAAGAAATGCATAATTAATTTGTAATTTTTCTTAAAAAAAAAAAAAAAAAAAGGCTTTTTGGGACAAATTTATACAAGGTATTAGATGTGAATTTCAGAAATGGGTTGTCTTATTGTCCATGTCCTTGTATAGGCCAATTATAGTTTAGACTATTTTTATTATTATTTGTGTCTTTGAAGGGAATGTGTTTTAAAAGGGTGTATTTAGGATTGATGTGTATTTTATAATCTACATATTATAGTAATATCTTACACCTCACACACCGCAGTGATATCACAGAACACACACACTCTGTAGCACTAACTGTATCTTTTTTTCCTTAAGTATAGTTGTATTTAATTATTGTATATATATTTTTTTTAAATATATAGGTATCCGTTTTATATTGTGCTGCTGTCAATCTAGTGTAAATCTAATGTCTGCATTTTGATGACCTTTTTTCCAGAATTTGCCTGCATGGTTGTGACATCAGAAACTAGAAAACAAGTTCAAGGTAATAACATCTCTATGCAAATGTATTTTATATGTTGGAGTTAATTGTTTTAAGAGGGGAGCTTAAACCCGTTTTTACAGCAACTAGGCAGTTCAGGTGCTAAATGACACTTTCAGCATTTGGCATCTGGCAAGCCATCGTGGTATTAAGGCTTTAAAATCCCCTTCCAGCACTGAGATGTCCGTTTAGATCGACACAGTGCTTGCTTTCACAAGTGAAGTATTAAAATGTGTTGTTTTTTTATTATTATTTAAATGTACTTCCATTTGCCTTTCATGTTTTCGAATCCATTTTTTTCAGGCAGTGGTGGCTTGGCCCTAGCTTCTGTGGAAGTCCAAATTAACTTTAACGTGTGTAGTTTTTCTTGCCTTTTGAGGTGTGTTTGGTAAAGTAAATGCTAAATGCTGGAAGAAAAAATATATATATTTCAGTTGCCAACTCTTGTTTAGAAGCAATTACGGTTTGATGTTGTCATTATCAAGTGCAGGCCACTGCCTCTTAAAACTACTCTAGCATTGACTATATTGTGTGTGTGAGGTTGTAGTTGTCTTCCTGTCAATCTCATAGATCACTGCTTGGCATTAGGTTTTTTTGGGAGGTGATCGAACTAAATGGCAGATTTTGTAAAAATCATCTACTCTTGTTTGTTGTCAAAATCTCCTAATTCTGTCAGTGACTTGAGTAAGCTGAACCCTATCTTAATATTGTAGCATTGTCACAATGGCCAGTTTCTTGGCTGTGAATACATGTTGCATCATTGACCCAAATTAATAGTTATGTTAGTCAGGTCTTAACCTTGGAGTCAGTGGAACACCTTAGTGATCACAATAAACATATGCTTGAAACATGTCAGTAATTAGTGTTTTCTTAATATATTTTAGTATAGAAATAAAGATACAAACTGTTACATTTTTATGAAAATCATTTCAGCGGTTCATCACAAGTGGTGTTGTTGCTGTGTTATTTAGTACACTCACTGCAGATCTCACATTTCTGCGGTTTCACTTTATTTTGCTATAGAGCAAGCATGAAATATAATTTAACTATTTAATGCTACCATTCTCCAAAATCACACAAATTAATTTTTAAGATATAACTAAATTGTAAATCGTTAGGAAGCTGGTGTGTTGAATAAAATAGTTTGTTATTGAGATTCTGTGTTTGCCAATCTATTGTCGGGTGTATTAATGTATCTAATATTACTCTCAGTAATAGTATAGGTTTTTTGTTTATTTGTTTTTGTTTTAGGTTTTTTTTTTATGTTGATGTCTAAACATTTAACATTAGGTTTTTAATCGTAACTGTACATGAAGTACAGAGGACAGTGATTGATTTAAGAAGGAAAATGTCTTATTTGGCATAGTGTGGGCATAAGAGATGTGTTCAGATGTGGGGCAGCACTTTGGGAAGCTGGTGGCAGGTCTGTTTCTGCTGTTGAAGATGACTACGAGGCTGGATGGTGTCAGTGCTGAATCACCATCTTGGAGGTTAAATCCAATCTGGCCTAGAAAACAGTAGTTTTGTTTAATATCATTATTTCTGATGGAGTTGCCAGAGGACAGTTTTCGGTATAATGCTTGAAAGTTGCTGAGAGGTGTTTCTTCAGAAATCCAGCCTGTGGAAAAATAAGAACAGAGGTTAAAGGCACCACTGGGGATGATGATTTAAAAATAAAAATTTGAAAACTATTTAAAACTCCTGTCCTGTTTTAAAACATAATAACAAGTAAATATGCCAAAAGAGTACAGGACCTGCTGGGAAAGGGGGATCTTTTTTTTAATTGCCGAAAAACATTAGTTTTGACTTGTGGGTGCATTTTTACTGAAGTGCAAAATGATTTGACTTACTGCAATTAGTAATAATATATCAGACCTCAATAAATGCACATTATAAGGATGCAAACATTTGAACCATAGACTGTGTGAAGGCCCTGCTAATAGTTTAAAATACACACACACACAGAAATGACTTTCTTTTTTTCTCTCTCTTTTTCTTTTTTTCCCCCTTTACTGGATGCAAATGTTTTGCAGGCAAACACAGCAGTAGACACCGAAGTATTTTACTCCAAACTGACAGCATCATGTCCAGCTGCTGTGTGTATGTTCTCGCTCAAGCGTCCTCCTCTCTTCTGTGTTTCAGATGGAGCCCTGGAATGCCTCAAGCCCTGCTGAGAGAGAGGGAGGAGAGGAGTCACTCGCTCTGATTCTGGCAGTGCTTGGTCATGTTGCCGAGTGTTTGATTGAGAGAAAGGGACCCTCTCTAGGTGATGGTGTAGCAGCACAGAATGGTTTGTGGTGATACAGAGATGCAGGCCGTGATGTGCTGCAGCATCAATTCCTGGGACCTACGCAGTAAAGAAAAAAAGAGCGAGAGAAGAGATTGTGTGTGTTTGTGTGAGAAAGAGAGAGAGAGAATGCGTGTGTTGTCTTGCTTTAGCAGCATGTAAATATTGGAGTTACTCCTTGGCCAATGCCTCCAATATTGCTCATGCTGCTGAAGCAAGAAGTCACCAAGCAGCACATGCACGTCATCTTTTTATCTCAGCTACCAGGGCCCAGCCGGTGCAGGTAGTGGCTGACTCACTGGTACTGAAATGCCTTCATGGACTGAATCATCAGACAAACATAGAGAAGCCAGGAGGACCCTCGGTCTCACCAGAACAAACTGAATGATCAAAGGTAAAGATAGATGCAGTGTTTAGTTTTGTTTGAGAAGTTAAATAGCTTTTGTTAAATTTGTGAATTTTTTATTTTATTTTTATTTTTTTCTTCTTGTTGGAGTTAATTTTATCTACTGTTTGTTTTCTTAAGCATATCTTAAGCAGAATATAGTTATACCCTTTTACCGTTTTTTTTGTTTTTTTTAAAAGAAATATTACAGATTAAATGCTGCTGTGCTGTTCTATTTTTGTGTTAATGCAAGTAAATAATAAAAATGAACAAAACAAACCATAAATCTCGTCTGACCTGTCGTATACTCATTTGAAGCTCGTTGGCGCTTATTGTCGATGTGTCTGTTCCTTACTTTTCACAGGGAGCGCAACTTTTGTTTTGGAGATGTGATCTTTGTGCTCGCTTTTCGCCTCTACTGTATTTGAACTGTTGTAGAAATGTGTATTATTATTCTGGTTGATGAATTCTTATAACGTGAATTTCTCTTTTTCAAGTTTTACTCATTTCCGGTGAGTACACTGAAAGCACAAAACTGACTCCAAATGGACTTTTTTCCGATATGAAACAATAAGCAAGTTGTTTGTCATGTGGAGATTATTCCGCTGGTTAAAATGGACGGCATGTTAATATTAGAAGCAAATGTCTCCTTGTTCTTGCAGGAGAGGTTACCGGACGGCGCATGCGTGCCATATCATTCTTATATAACATCAGCATTAAAACGCTTATCACTCAGCGACTTTTTGATGTGGACAACTTATTTGTCGGTTTTCTCGGTAGTTGTAAAGGACAAGAAATTTCATGTTAACAGTAGACTACAAGTCGCTTACTCTGTAACCTTTCATGTCAGTCTTTATGTTAAATAATGCACATTTTTGGACATTTCTGTCGGCCTAAAATATATATAATATGGAAAAAAAGACAGCATAACGTAGTGCCCAAATAGTCCATCACTTAAACAATTTCCGCCAGTTTACAAAAACAAGTTGGACACATTTTTGAGCAGGCTAAATCATCTTCGCGCACATGGCCTTGTCTTTGTATTCTGTAAAATTATAATAATTTTATTTAGCTTATTGTATGATTTCTCCAGGGTCAAATAATTTAGGGTAACTTGAAAGGTTTTATAAGGGACCCATAAACGCGTATGTTTTTGTTTTTTTTATGTCTAATGCTGCGTTTTCCTGATTTTATCACTTTTTGTATCCTTGACAGTAAAGAAAATACGTTTTATCCTTTGTTTAATCGACCAGCACTTAAAACCGTTGTTGCCTTTAACTTGAAACACGATCACTTCTGACACAGGTCGATTTAATCTTCTGACGCTTCGTTTTAGTCATATGATGCTTTTAGACATGATCTAAAGATGGTCCGCGCGGCTGAGAGAAAGTAGCAACAGTGCACAGTTTCATAGAGCAGATTTTAATCTATTATTTGGTAATGGAAAGACCTAAATAATTTAATAGAAAAGTTTGTCAAGATGAAATGGTTCGTTGTCCAGTAAACTTAAATGAAGTTATTTATTTATTATAATTTTTTCTTAGAAAATATAAAATAATATGAGGACCGTTTTTAAACCCTTATGTCAGTTATTCAGTCCGTTTTATTAGAACCAAAATTTGTTTTCCGCGCGCACTGTGTGGCAGGATATCTTTTATAAGATGTCATGTCTACAGGACTGAAAAATATATATGCCGTTTAACTTGGATGCTTACTCTTTCACGCTTTTCTTTTAATTCTGTACCAAAAGAATGAGATTGTAGTCTGAAATCCTCACGGGTGTTTGCAGAGTGTGCTAAATGTTGCATACAGGACAGTCCACATGTAAAAGGTTAACAAATTTATTTTTTTTAATACATTTACAATACAATTTATTTTGCCACCTCGACAATCATAACACTTTGTCCGGGAGTTTTGAGACATGTGCAACTACAAGCTGTGTTAATTGCTGATGTTCCTTGAGTGCTGCCTCGTTTATCAGAATGTAAGTTGCTATTTGATTTTGCGCCACACGATACGCTTTAATTCAGGCGGATTGAAATTAAAACTCTGACCATGTTAGTTCGTGTATAGTGTATCGTGTATAGTTCGTGTTTTTTTTTTTTAGTTTGTTTTTTATGTATCCGCATATATATAAGGCAAATGCTTATTTGCTTTAGTGTGTGCAAAAAAAGCAGTCTAACAAAATTTAATGCATTTCACATTTTGCAACCGTAACGCCGACGCTAAGGATTTTTTTTTCTTTCTTTTTTGTTAAAGGCGTCATAGACCAAGTAGTTGTCGACGCATGCTTTTCATTTGGCAAACATTTAAAGAGAGTTAGGTATGATGCTAGAACTTTAATATATAGGTATCATACATTTTTAAGGGCAATTTATGTAGAGTCGCATATAACAAAATTAAACTGTAAAAATAAAAACAGGAGATGGCAACATTGCAAAGTGTAACTTTTTGGCGTTGCCACTTCAGGTGACGAGTATTGATAAAAGCTATTAATAAAACAATCGAATCAGTAGTCATTAGAAACCTTAAACACACAGATAAAATATTTAAAGCACAAAGAAGCAGCAGCCTACACGTCTGTTGACATGACCGGCTTCTTTCCTGAAAATAAGAGTGAGATGAAGGCTGGTGTAAGATAGATATTTGGTAGAGTAAAGATAGTGTCGCTTTTTAAAGACACAATGTTACATTTGTTTAAAAGAGAGAAAAATCGAAGAATTTGAATTACATAACACATGGCGCCACTTCAGAGTGAGACTCCTATTTGTCGGCAATGTGTTCTGCAGGCTTCAGAAAAATATGCATTTATTAATACATTCGTTGTTATTCAATTTACTCCAAGTTATGTAAGTAAGTTTAAGTTTTATTAAATAAGTTTTATTTTGTAAAGTAGGTTAAAGTAGGTAATTTCACTTTTCATCCCCCAATTCGCCTGGCAACAGTCGGCTAAATATATGTTCGGTGACGTGCGCAGGGCTCCGGGGGTGACGTCACATCAGAGCAGAGTCGTCCGAGAATCTCCCAGGATTCCGGTTTAAACCGTGTCAAAAATGGGGATACCTTCTATTTTTTTTTTTCTTTGCTTTTTCCTTAAAAAGTCATGACTTTGTTTATTGGTGCACATCTCATGTCTCTCCTGGGTGAAATTGAAAACATTACCAAGACACTGCTGTGGTCTTTTTTTATAGCCTATGGAAATATAAAAGAACTTCCCCTCAAAACACAAATCCATTCCATTAGCCAGAAATGTTCGTGGTAAACTTTTGTTACGCCACTAATAATTTCAAAACTTTGTCTTAACGACAAATGCTATTGCAACATTCAAGCTATATTATAGAAAAACAAACACAAGTAAGTTCATACGGAGTCAAAAAAAAAAAAAATTACATTAAAAAAAAATTTGAAGATCTGAACTTACTGGCCCGATGCGAGACTGACATTCAGTTACGTAACGTTTAACCTTGAGTCTCCTGATAACTTGCTCAGAGTAGATAAACGATATCAATGCACAATCGGAATGTGTTCCTCTTCTTTAGTTTTTTTCAGTTGATTTCCAACACTGGTGTTTCCAAAACTGCAATAAGCATAATATATTAAAAATTGAAAACTTCGAGAGGAACGTTTGGAGATTGAGTATACAGCTCTACGTAACTTAAATGAACAAGGCATTTTATTAAACGTAAAATTTGGGAACTATCCCATTAGTAAACAACGATCCATCCACACTTGATTTTCCAATTACAAAATCAGAGCAATTTACTAGCACAAACATGCTGACTATATATGAATCACACACTCAAAAACGGACACACAATTAATTTTCCAATGCTACAAATCTACAGGATTTTCTAGGTTGGCACATTGTAGGACATAAAAAAGTACCTAATGAATGGAGTTAAAATATCAGCTGAGGAAATCTGATGTTGTGTTTATCAGGTCCAAGATACAGTTCCGACACAGCTCGGTTAGTAACGTGCATATCGCCTCCGCTTCTTTCCAGCAGAACCCAAGCCAGCGTGCAATCTCTCCAGGACCGGGCGGAGAAAAGCCACTTAGTGCGACCACCTTATCCTGGAGGCTCAGAGCGAGGCAGTCTGAGGGGAGAAAGTTCAGCGCTGGGAGACACCCACATATAACCAGGACAACTCTCCACAGCACGCGGGAGTAGCGCGGAGCGGCAGCAGGGGGCAGCGAAGCCAGGTAGGTGCTGCTCTCGTAGGGGGCGCAAAGCTTGTCCACTTCTCCAAGGCGCACCCGGTTCCATTCCTTCACATCGAAGCTCTGCAGGCCAAGCAACCCCACGTCCACATCAGTCCGCGACGGCAGCGGTGTTCCCCGAATGACGCGCAGCTTTTCCCTGAAGTCCTGCATCTGCTGGAGGAAAGTGAGCGGATCCGAGAGCGAACGGAAAGATTCGGCGATGCTGAGCGCACGTTGCTGCTCCTCGATTGCCGAGCGGAGCTGGTTGATCTCTGGGTCAAAGGTCTGCATGACCGCGAGCTTCAGAGTCTCCAAGTCCGAAAGGATCTCGCTCCGTTTGTGATCCAGCGTGCGCAAAAGTTTGTCAAAGTACTCGGAGACTCGATCCGCGTCCCGCGAGACCCTCTCCAGCGCTTTCCTCTTCGCTCCCTCTAACGATTCCAGGCACGAATGCACCTCCGCGCCCCTCCAGTCCTCCACGACGCGAAATAACTCCTCAAACGCGAGCTTCTCGCGTTCGTACGCCTCCTCCAGCGCGCAAAACTTGTGTCCTTTATGATCGCCTGTCGTGGCGCAAAATCCGCAGATGAGCTTCAGATCCGTGGCGCAGAAGATGTTGAGCGGCTGTCCGCTGTGAACTCGGCAGAGAGACATCCTCGGCATCACTCGAATCCTGTTGTACTTTTCCACGATGCCACGCAGGGAGTAATTGACTTGCAAGCTCGCGATGCCGTTGTGCACGGTCTCCTTTCGACAGGTCGGACATTTGAACGGTGGTCTCCAAGCAGGGCTCCGGTTACCGTCCAGGATGCCCTCCAGACACTTCTTGCAGAAGCTGTGCGAGCACGGCAGAACGCGCGGGTCCTCGAAAAGACAGCAGCATATTGGGCATGTAAGGTCCTCCTCCAAGAGCTCCATCGTATCCTAAAGTGGAAAAAAGACATCAATATGAAAGCTTGTCGGGGGCATGACACATCAGTGTAACTTTCATCATCTTGGCAAGCGTCTTTCTCGTGCATCCCACACCGATTTTGAAGCGTAGAGCACTAGGTGCCATGCAGTGTCATTCTGGAAATCATCAACATTACGCTAACTAAATATTTGGTTGCATTTGCGAGAATGCGTTACGAGTCTACAGTGAATTCATAGGCTGAGAATGAGAGGACTGCATTCACGTGAAGCTTAGCGAGTTTTTTTTTCTCAGAAACAAAATCATCTGCATCGATCAGACGATATTTTTCAATGCACAGCAAAAGATTCTGTGTAAGAGGCACGACAGGTTAACCAAATATAGTAGGTCAGATTGCCTGATGATGAAGACTCCTGAGTGCACCAGTACTTCATTTTTTTTTATTGCCGCGTGAGAACTTTAGTGCAGGAATATCCGAGGACCTGTCCTACAAACTTCAAGGCATTGATTTTAGAAAAAAGATTCCCCGCTGTCGAGTTGTCAAAAATGTTTCTTGGTTCGCCCGGGTCCGGTTGTCAAGGTATTACTACGGTTGTGGCAGATTTTGCAGGCGCAAAGCATCAGCAATTGGACCAGAAGCGCACTAGATGCTTAGGCAGTGTGCAACGCAATCACGGCTCTTGTTGCTGTGCAGACTTCGCCCTTTCCAATTGGGAACTTTTAACTAGTTCAGGTCAAGTCGGTATGGCCAGGCAATGAAAAAGAATGCGCACAGACCGCTAATGAATAGTGCATCTGAAGGCAAAAATTTCAATGCCACTTTCAGCGTAATATCCGCGTAGCGAAATGTATTTGCAGACTCGAGCGTTTGAATGCACGTTTTGCGCGGTGAGAAAGAAATGCTGAGGATCCCTTCATTCTTGGATGGGGTTGTTGCGGGGGAGCACTCGCTCTCCTAGATCAGCGTTTCTCTAACAGATTACGTCAATACTGGCGTTACCCATCATCTACCCACAAAAACGCCTAATCAGTCTATTCACTGAGCTAGTGATTTTCGTTAACATCTAACGTTAGTCATGGGTTACAGAGACAGACAACCAAAAAGCACGTCGGGTTTTCTGCTATAAAGATGATCCTTCATCACGCCACTTTGGTCGCATATGCCCGTGCCATGTGTCAGGGTCTTGACGCATCGATAACCAATCACTACCGAGTCACGTGTCAAAATATTTTGACCTCGATTTTTCTTCCCCTGTTTCCATGCCATCAGGAAGAGAAGGGTTTCCAAGGCGCCGCGCTCATTGGTCGAGTCGGGGATGAAAGCGCATGCAGTGACGTAATTGTCCACGAGAGGGCTCGGCGAACCGGTTTGTCATCGAAATGGGATGAGCTGTTTTTATTTAGAGTATGTTGATTCGATAATAACACAAACCAAAATTTGCAAGTGTTTTTTTTTTTGCTTTGAACACGTTGTGTTAGCGTCTCATATAAATGTGTGTGTGTGTGTATATTTATATATATGTATATGTGTGAAATCCAGGCTAAAGTCTAATCTAATTATGAGATAACAAGCATCAACGTTTGATTTGATTTCAGTCTTTGACACCGCTTTAGCTGTTATTAAAGACATAAAGGTAATATATATATTTTCACATAATGTTTTTTACCTTATAAAGTCAGGGGTCACATTTTTATGCTTGGTGAGGTGAAAGTGGTGCCAACTTTTTATTTTTACCATTTTTAACTGTTGCAATTGCTCGTCACTGTGTATTTTCAATTCAATGACAATAAAAATGTCTCAGAGTGATTATATGGATGTACGTTTTTCAACATTTTTTTTTTTTATTGATAGCTTTGGCATCAGCTGTATGCAACTTTTCTCTACACTGGTCAGGATGGACCATTTGCAGTTGTTTTTGATTGCTGGATTAAATGTGGACCAAAGTAGTAGGCCTATTCAACTTTTCTTACATTTCTTGTCAACCCTTAATGTGAAAAGGTGCACTTTAAAATTAAGAATCACATTTACCCTGCTAAAAAATTGTTAAGAGTATGATTTCATATTGGATACTGAAATATGTCAATTATGGAAACTGAAGACTTTTATTTATTTATTTATTTTATTTTTTTGGTGTATTCTGGATTGATGTATTCAGTGGGTACAAAAGAATACCAATAAGACCAAATACCAACGTTTGCTTTTTGTTATATAAAAATAAAAAATACACATAATATAATAATTTGTTGCTTTTGCTGAAATTTTACATTTCATAAATCTACTTTTTTTTCAAAAAATACCTTCCCCTGCTAGCAATATTTAAAAAGGAATTTGTTATATATTTGGATACATTAGGAGGGATGAAGAGACCCAAAGCAAGGTATCTGTATATTTTATTTCAAAATCTAAGAGTCTCATACTCCCCTACTATTTCTTTGTCTTATATAATATTTTCTCCCATATGTTTTTTTTTTTAATATTACAATTATTTTGTGACATGGTGTACACAGTGTGAATGAAAATGTTGTGTAATCTAAGTTATGAATGCCAAAGCAATAAATAAATCAACTTTGAGCCGGCAAGCGCCCCCTTGAGGTGGACTTCGGTGTGTGTGTGTGTCAAAATAGCACCAGCAGTCTACCATGATTTTTCCGAGGGATCCATTCTATCCTGAAAGCGTTGTGCCCTCGTGAGTTTGACGCGTGTGACTGCACTTCCGGTGATCTCGGCGCTAGAATGGCTGCAGTGTTTACGTGTTGTTTGGGCTGCTGCGGGGATGGCGGAGCGGGCCATGCTCCCCTCAAAGACATGCCCATCGTACAGCTAGACACGCACCACATGGGTAAGAGTCATTTCCACTGCTCAGCAGGCTCACGAAATCACACATTTACATTTAAAGCGAAGAGATATGGCTAGCTAGCAGATGATGCTATATATTAAAAACAGCGGCTTTAACGCAAAATAACTAATAAATAGGTTCAGCAACACTTTAAAAAAAATAAACAATGTGCATTCGTCCCTAATAGTGTCCAATTAATCAGGTCACGTAGTCCTTACTACTCTGGATCACATGCTAGTTGCTAGTATACAGCTGACAGATACGATGTCTGTTTGATCTCTCTTGTGACTGAGTGAACCAGAAAGTGGGTGTCATTTCAGCCTCGCTTTTCTGCAGTTATCTCTGAAAACATAATGAAACGCATACCTGTATTTCAGTGCTGTTGCAGTGTAGTCATGAGTTTGCTTGGCCTTTTTTTTCCCAGGGACGGATGTGGTCATCGTGAAGAGTGGGAGGCGGATCTGTGGAACTGGAGCTTGTCTTGCCAACGCCCCTCTACACCAGAACAAGAGCTATTTTGAGTTCAAGATCCAGTCCACGGGTGAGTGTCTCCATGGGAATTATTTATTATTATTATTATTCCTTTATTTAACCAGGGAAAATCATATTGAGACTATAGTCTCTTTTTCAAATGGTCTCTGGCCAAGAAAGTCAACAATTAAAAAATTTAAGTAAAAATACAGAAATTGAGAAACCTCATCTACAATAAACAAAACATATCACACAACATGACATTAGTACAGATCATACCACAAAACCTAACATGGACAAAGATTAAATACAACATCAGACAAAATATAAAACAATATAATAATGTAACAACCAAGACATCACACAACAAGCAGTATGACAAACTACAAGCAAAAAAACAAGAAACAGGGGCAGGCTATATACAATCACATTCATAGCTGAAGCTCTCTGTGACATATGATTTTAAAATCATTAAGTGTGATTAAAGTGCTTAGCTTTAACTGTTTCTGCAAAGCGTTCCAGGTTGAAGGGGCATTGTAACGGAAGGCAATTTGACCAAATTCAGATTTTACAGCAGGTGTAGTAAAAAGAATACTATTCTTATTTGACCTGAGATTGTAAAAAATATTATAAAAATATAAAAATGTTATGCTTAATCTCCAAATTTAATTTTAAATTAACATGCAACTTAAATGCCATATATATATATATGTCATTTTTTTTTTTTTTTTAATTACAATCACCTTTTTTCTCCTGAATCTCAGCGATGATCTTCAGATGCGTATGTACAGCAGTCTCATGACGTTGTGCTGCTTCTTGTGTTTGTGGCGCAGGTGTTTGGGGGATCGGTGTGGCCACTCAGAAGGTGAATTTGAATCAGGTGCCGCTGGGTCGAGACAGTCACAGTTTGGTGCTTCGAAATGATGGCTCTATATACCACAACAACGAGGAGAAGAACCGATTACCTGCCAACAGCCTGCCTCAGGAGGGGGATATACTGGTACTTTTATTGAGCTATCAAATTAGTACTTACTGTACAGCATTGCTTCTGTTTGTAAATGTGTTTTTCTGTTTTAAGGGGGTGACCTATGATCACGTGGAACTGAACCTGTACTTAAATGGAAAAAACATGCACTGTCCAGCCTCAGGGATTCGAGGGACTGTGTTCCCCATAGTTTATGGTGAGTTGTGTTTCTGTAAAATTGTATATATCATCATAATATATATAATAGTGAAGGAAAAAAAGATGTTATATACACACACCTTCATATTTCATAATAAACATTTTATTCTTAAATATATGCATTTTTCCCCACACTCCATACACCATAACTGGACAGCAAAAAACACAGGTTTTTAATATCATTTATAAACAAAAAAACAAAACCACTGAAAGAAGTTAATTTCATAAGTATGCATAACCTTAACTAAATATTGAGCTGAAGCATCTTTACAGTCTCATGTCTTTTCTGCTTGATGCGACAAGTTTTGCACATCAGCAATTTGTCAGTTATCTGCCACTCTTCCCTTCACCTCTTAAGCTCTGTCAGGATGGATAGGGAAGATGCACATATTCTGGTTTTTCCATTGTCCTGTTGAAAGGTGAACCTTCTGCCCAGTCTTAAGTTTCTGAGTGCTCTGGACTGGGTTTTCTATAAGGATTTCTCTATATTTTGCTGCGTTCCCTCTACTCTGAGTCCCTCAGAAAATCAGCCCAATCCATGAGGCTGCTACCAGCCCACTTTACTTTTGGGATGGTACTCTGCAGGTGGTGAGCAAAGTTGGTTTCCTTCAAACAAGATGCTTATAATTGAAGTTCATTAGACCAGAGAATCTTGTTTCTCAGATTTTGAGGGACTTTAGTTGCTTTTTTTTGCCAAATTCCAAGTTTGTTTTTAATGTGCCTTAACTGAGGAGAGGATCGAGTCTTGCTACATCGCCAGCCCAAATTGATGAAGTGTTGCAGTGATGTTTGTCCTTCTGTAGATTTCGTCTGTCTCCACATATAATCATGGAGCTTAACTAGAGTGACCAAAGTCCTTCTCCATCAGTTGCTCAGTTTGGCAGGAGGCAAGATCCAGGACGAGTCCTGGTTGTTTCGAACTTCTTCCACTTAGGTTAACGGAGACTACATGCTTCTGTGACCCATCACTGAAGCAGCCTTTTTTTTTTTTTAACTCTTCCACAGATGTGTGGCTTGGCTCAAACCTGTTTCTCAGTTCTTCTGGCAGTTTCTTTTGACCTCAGTGTGTGGTTTTTGCTTTAATATGCATCATCAGCTGTTGAACCTTATATTAAGATGTGTGTGCCTTTACAAATCATACCCATTCAAATGAATTTACCACAGGGTTACTTCACCCTAAGTGTAGTAACCTCTACAAGCAATATGAGTGCTCCTGAACTAAATTTCAACTGTCCAAGATAGAAAAATAAATAAAAATAAATTTGCAAAGCTATTAAAAACCTATTTTGTGATTTTGTGTTGGAAGTAATTTAAAGCATTTTAACATAGAACAGCAACAGTGAAAAAAAAAAGAAGGGGTATGAATTATCTCACAAGGCACTTGTAAGAATTTATATTTATATATACACAAATATAAATATACACTACTGTAGTTGTCATGTCATATATTATATACATATATATGACATCATATAATTCTTTTCTTTTAGCTACAATAATACAAAAACAGTTTTCAAGAATTTATTAAACTCTTTTCCAGAACGTCTAAATTAATTAGCTCTTTTAATTGAAAACTGGAACTTCTGTTTCTTTCAGCCACTGTTTGTGTGTTAAATGCCTTTTATTTATTTTTTTTAATGTTAAAATGATCATCATTTAATAATGTTTTTTTTTTTCAAACCTGTATGACACCGTCGGAAACAAATATTTTGAGAAATGTCATACAATGGAAGTCAATGGGCTCTTATATTGTTTGGTTCCCAATGTTTTCAGCATATCTTCTTTCATGTTCTGCAGAAGAACTAAGGTCATACAAGTTTGTTTGTGGGCGGGCAAATTATGACAGATTTTTCATTTCGGGGAGGACTGTACCTTTAAAGTTAAAACAAAAAACTTAAAATGATTGCTTTATGATATGTTCCAACTTAATTGTTATTTAACTTAATTTGCTGTATCTTTAAAGTTACAGTACAAGTTAAAAAAAAGTCATGATATGTTGAATAGATGAAATTTGATGAACAAGTTTTTGCCATTCATATGATGAACTAATGTTGATGTTTGTAATCTCTCCTCTCATTCTCTCAGTGGACGACAGTGCCATCATAGACTGCCAGTTCAGTGATTTCTACCATACTCCACCTGAAGGCTTTGAAAAGATTCTGTTCGAACAGCAGATCTTTTGAATTGTCATCTGTGTTCCGACACACACACACACACAGTGTGGAGTTGAAATGTGTGTGTGTGTGGCAGCACATGGTTTCAATCTTTTTCAGTGTCGCTTCTGCCTTTGCTGTTACTACTGCTGCTCTTGTCCTTTTGAAAGACAAACCAGGCTTTATTTGTGTGTGTGTTGGGACACACAAATGAGAGAGAATCTACAACCCAGAAAACACTTTACATAAGCACTAAAGACACTTACTGATATCTATTTTCTGTAGTGGGTAATATTGATAAACTGAGCGTATCTTTTTATTTAATGACGATGTTTTTGATTTATGTATAAATTATTGATAATGTATCGTTGACTTTATATATCTACACAAATATCAGCTTTCTTGAATGAACCAATTGTATTTGCACTAGTTACATGTGATTGAGAATCAAACCTCTCTTCTTCTGTTGATTTTTGACGAGTCTGTTACTGTTGATTGCCTTTCATCTGAACTAGGCATATATATATATATATATATATATAAATTGCTAACAATAGCAGTTTACAGTATTTTCCAGTGTATTTTAACATTTTACCTCTGTGAACTCTCTTGCACGTAATATTAAACAAGTGACTTTGGCCGAACGGGTTTCAAGAGTGTCCAGTAGACACTGAAATATGTCAGATGTGTATGAATCGGTTTAACATGAGCATTTTTGCTGCCGTAGCTTATATCTTTTAACCCTTTCAAATGTTCGATGGAAGGAAAACAGTTCTTTTTGCTTCAAAACACGTGTTCTGCTCCAGCAATGTCCTTGATCTGAAATTACTCACCTGACTCATCTGCACATATAATTAATTACAACTCTGGACCTAATTTTGCTGGTTACTGCAGAAACGTTATGTACTAACTCAACACTAAAACCACTCATGCATTAATTTTATTCACACAGTAAAATACATAACCAATTGCTTAGTTTTATTGTTAACGGAACGGCCAGAAATTATGCTCTGAAGGAGTTTTGTCCTGCAAGACTTGTCAAATCTGATCAGTCCCCCCAAAAAAGCTTGAATTCTCTCTGTACACTGTGTCTTATGGTACATTCCACAAGTGCTGTATTTAATAAACTTAAGTATTCTGTCTCTGTCAAAGATGTGTGAAATGACTATGAGTTCTGACCAGATAAAATACAGACAACAATCAAGCACCTCTACAAAAATACATAGTTAAAATTCTAAATGGAATAATTCCAAATATAGCCTGTCCTATGTTTGTGAATAGAAAGAAAGAGAGATGTAGATGGACAGATTTATTAGTTAAATAATAGTTAAATTACATTCAAGTCAAAGCTATTTAAAACCCCTGGGGTTCCTCACCGTCAGGTCACACTCGGGTACTTCACGGTCAGAAGTGACCGGAGCCCTGAAATAATTATTTAATGTTTTTTCAGTAAAATCAATCAAATTTATTTTTGT
>JAUCMU010000151.1:7765297-7797696 GCA_032275025.1 Enteromius treurensis
TTATTTTTAATTTGTTTAAATTGTAACTCAAAGCAGGTATTGCACACTTTGTAATTAACATCTGATGCATTTTGAATAAAAAATCACATAAAAAAATTGATACTGATACTATATACAAACATTACTACACCAGGGTCCTGAAACAGCAGCCGCCTTTACATCACCCGGTCGGTAGATGGCGCTGTCACAAAAAAACTAGGGTCCTGAAACTGCTGCTCCTCCAGTTGTGCAGGAATATACTGTTGAATTTAATCACAATTTTAAAACATTACAAGGGTGGATTAATGCCGGGGTGGCCTCTTATATTATGATTTATAACAAAAAACACAACTATGCATCAGGTGCTCAGTTATGCTACGCTTTCATAAGCTGTAGACCCCAAAAAAGTCAAGGTATTTCACGTTTGGCCATTCATTTCTCAAACAAAAGGAAGGTAAGGAAAAGTGACACTGACCAACAAAATATAGGCTAAGTTTCTCAATAAATCTCCTCCTTACGTGCTCACACACATAGGGTGGTGAAATAATCCCTTGATATGGTTTGTGCTTAAATCATCATATATGTTCAAGTAGTCAGAAATGTCATTGTGTAAATTTGATCTGTTAAATTATTCTATATTAAAATAGGCAAAAGTCATTATTCAACTATGTTTTTATTTGTATATGCACACACACACATATATATATATATATATTTATATAGATATATAAAAAACAATATTGATTTGTAAACATATTTTACATACAAATGGCACAGGGTGATCACAGTCACTTTGAGAAACAACATCTGCATATATGATATGCTTGTTATATAGGTCCTAGTTTCCTGCATGGTACAGTACACAATGATATGTCACATGCTTTCACATTGGAGATCACAGGGAATGACAGCAGACATACTATATCCCAATATAGACATCATTACTGTGACAGAAATAACTACTAAGTTTTCATAGATATGACACATGTATCACAGCATACTATGAGATAGTGTGTAAAGAGCTGGCTCGGGTGTCTCTGTAAAACACATTATACTGGTGCGTTCTAAGACTACACTCTTAAAAATAAAGCTTCTTGCAACAAACTCTCTTAACAACAGTCATTTTCCACTGTATACAGCTCTTTGGATAGTCAAAACGTTTTTGATGTTACATTACAGGTTTGTCAGATGGTCAAGACGGTTTCTAATAGATTTAAAGAGTAAAGAGGCCCTGTAAAACCCTTATTGGCACTAACTTTTATTTGTGGCGGGTTAGTGTGGCCCCTGCTGGTAGACGTTTGGTTCCAAAAATACTTTTTCTCCATTGTCAGTCACTTAAAATTAGCTGCACATTCTGACAAAAAAAAAAAAAAAAGGCATTTGTCACACTGCCACAGCTTTCTCCATGTGTTTCTAAACCTCTTTGGTTCTACCAGAAACCTTTATTTTTAAGAGTATGCACATTTTCAAAGTTAATGGTTTATATATGTCTCATGTCCCTATTTTCAAGAGTTATGCATGAAACCTAGTGTATTTGCTGGACACTGATGGCAATACACACACATTCACACTAAACTCTCATTTCTCAAGATCTTCGATCTCTTCAGAACACTGGATTTCTTCCTCTATCCTCACAGACTGCAGCTCATCTGCACACTGAAAGAAAGATAAAGAAACGCTTAAAACATGACACCCTTTTGCTTTTGCCTTAGCGTGTAAAACAGACTTGATCTGGCACCATTTTATCTTCCTTGTCCTCTTCTGGGTCAGAGGTCACCTGCTCCTCTGCACTAAAGTATCCATCATGCTCCACAGAGGCATCCAATGAGAGAGATCCTTTAGTCCAACCTGAGGCAGAGAGAAGAAAATCTTTAAAGACAAAAGGACGGCAAACAGGGGCTGTATTGCAAGTAAACATGTAAATGAGATCAGAGATGACAGAGAAAGTACCACTGAAACCACACCGTGACAGACAGGAGACTAGTGACCATTTTCCAGAGCACACAAAGAGCATGCGTGGATGCGTGTCAGTGAAAGGTTCCAAATTCAGTAAGTTTATGTCTATCAACAGCATAGATACTGTAAAAGGACAATTTGTCCACAAATGCAACATTGTTGTACTGAAGAATGAATAAAAACACTTTTCTGCTTTGAAATCCTCTGTAATGTCCTGTTCCATTAACGTCCATTTTTCAATTTCTCTAGTCAAAAGTTGCTTTTTGTGTAACAGATGCTGTCGATAGAGCTTAACCAGAAACCATTTTGTAAAGACAAAGACATAGCACCTCTCAGAAAGCATCAGACGAGACACATATAAACCTACAAACACATGCTATCCTACAACATCTGAGTGAATTATGCATAAGTGTGCACATACGTGTGTACTCAGTATGTGTACCTCTCCTACGATTTTGAAACAGGCTTGATGTACTGAACCACCTGACTCCGCCCATGTTAGGGTGTGGTCCTGTTTCTGGGAGGAAAATAACCAATCAGACTGCATCTCTGCATCTTCTTAGTTATTCCTTAGAATGGCACCCCTGATAGAGTGAGCTATTTTAAGTGAGTCATGGCTTTACCCTTTAGAGAGCTTTGTGCCTTGGTGATAATGAATTAGTTATTTTTAACATCACCTATTTTCTATTTTTATTTAAGCCTTTGAAAAGGAGACAGCAACTAAACTCTATATTTGATGTTCAGTTTGCTCTTAAATTGGTCACCTAGAGGTGTAGGGTCACTGCGGATATCCTGTCGTTTTGGTTTTGTCTCAAAACTGAATGAAGATCCTGCAAGGATCGGAGGAAAAAAAAATTAGTAAAATGGAAAGTTCAATCAAAATGAAAATTCTCTGAGACACGAGTTTTCGCTCACCTTTTACTCTCCCTGTCATTCTGGGCTTTAGAATGTTCTCAAGTTCTTTGCCGCTTTCCTCGTCTGCCTTGGGTTTATCCACTCCTCCACTCTTGAGGTTGCTACGTTCATCTCTCACCAGTCTGAAGATGAGTTTCACTTATGAAATGAGCTCAAATATGAATGTGTAAATGTGATGGCATTGATAATCGTACCGGTTTGTTGAGCTGGTATCTGAGGAGAACTGCTCAGGTGCCCTCTGCTGACTTGCCTCTACATAACACAAAAACATTCAGTTGATGCATCACAAATTGTAGACCCTCCACAAATACTTATTTACAAACCATCCTAAAATCAGATCCAAACCTTTGTAAGCCTCTAGCTGTCCTGTTAGAAGTTTCCGAATTTCTGTTACCCAGATGGTCTTAACCTCCTCAGAAACGGCCTATAGAATAACATATACCACAAAGCCACATATAAATGCAAGTTATCTGATCTATGCAGACTGAACACATGTCTTGTGCTCACCTGCACTGTGTAGACCTCATCTCTTGAACTGGACCAGATCTCAAACTTCTTGCTGTCCCCTTTAGCATGCTCTGTTATTCCAATAGCAGCCATCTAACAAAGACAGAATAGAGACCATCAGGTATAAAATGAAAATGTGCAGTATGGAAATGCTCTTTTTGTGACCTTAAATATGCAAGTTAGACTTGCACAAATTAGAATTTTAGACTCCACAGAAAATGTTTCTGAAGGGCATCTAACCAACAGAGGCAAGTATTTAAGTTTATGCATGCTATAACATATGCCTCTTGATTTTAGGATTAATAAAAGTTTTCACTGTTTTAAATGAACCATAAAAAACAAGAGATGTCACATTTGCTATTTTTGAAAAAAGTCAGAGCAAAGTAACCTTTAAAGACACTAAATAGAGCAGAGCTCAGTTTGTGACAAATGCCATGCTTGACAGAGCATAAGGTAAAAGAGAAGATTTTTCAATATGTGCTCAGCATCATTTTTTGAAATCTTTAGCTAAGTATTATTACACTGTATGTTGAAGACACACTTACGCTGAGCTCCTGTTTGAAACTATATGAGGGTGCTTTCTCGTATCCCTCTCCGTTCTCCTCTCTTCTCTTGCAGAAGAGCAGAGCTTTCTCGTGCAGGAACAAATGTCTCTGCATGGGCTTAAACCTTGCAAGCTCCATCACCTTCACGTGACCTCTCTTATGCTCCGCCCACACACTGAACGACCCCTGCATCAGCAGTCGACCCAGGTCTCCAAGGTTACCCTGGATGGAATCAATGATCATTGCTTGGAATATCGCAAAATAAAGGGGAGCGATAAAAAACATTGATGAACGGGGTAAGATGGGATATTTGGGTGCTTATGTATTTTACCTCATATCCTGTGATGGCGATGAGGTGCATTGAGTCATTTACAGCCTTCAGGATACCCAGTATGGAGGAAAGAGCTGCCTGCAGTTCCACTGAGCCGTCACAGCCTTTACTGTACTTAATCATCTCCTAAACACACAAACACAAACATGGAAAAAATCGATTATATGACCCCTTTAAAGTCATGATCAAATGGAGGTAATAATAGATCTTGTCTTCTGTATTATGACATCCATCCAAATGAAACAGATCATTAAAACAGAAAAACGTAGGGCAGGGATCCATTGATTTTTTTGATTGTATGAATACAGATAAAGGTGTTAGTTGCAGTTGGTTGCACAAAATGTTTGGACATATGTCACCAGGGAGAAGTCTGTGTTGTCTTTAGAAGATTTTAAATGTTAAAAAATCTAATTTATACATGACAAACCATTCAAACTAAGATGACCAACATGCACTTAGAAAATAGAGTGCATTTTCATTTCATGCTGAATTTAAGATGCATTTCAACATCTATACCATATCCAGAAGTCTAAAACAAACACTTCAGTTATCTCCATACATGCACATGATGCTTTACCTTCAGCAGGAGTTGGTATTTAGTGATCCTTTGCACAGGCTTCAGTAAGTATGAGTCCAGTCCAAGTTTATGCTCTAGTTTCTTCTGACACTCCTGATGGCACAAACACAATTTGGTAAAGTTGGTTAGACTGCATTCTGTCACAGAGATGTCCTGATTTGGTGAACAGATTGCAGTGAGGTGTATGTATGTTTCTGTGTGTTTCGACTGAAAATCAAGAGTACTGCATTCTGCACAGTATTAATTGCTTGTTATCTTTTATGTAAAACAAATACAATCATATTACTTCTGGACATAAGTTATTAGGATACAGTGTTCCATACAGTGAACTTTTAGGCAAGGGAAACTGGTCATTTAAATATTAAATGCATACAGAAGTGCACTTTGTTAACGTGTACAATATATGTACTGCATAGTGCTAAGCGAATATTTGTTTTATGGTAGTATAGTTTAAGATATGTATTTGTGTACCTGGAAGAAGGCACAGTCCGAGCACTGCCTCCAGAGGCTCTCAGATCGAGGCTTGTTGTGACAGTATTTCTCATAAATCTGCAGCTCCCCCATCTAAACAACCACAATGACTAAAGATCTAAGAATCACTAAGAAAAAAAACCCTCTTCATTATAGTAATACTTCTTGTAATGTTTTCCTGCTAGTTATATAAAACTCACCCAGTCCAGAAAGCAGCGACCCACAAGCTCAGGACAATCAGTGTAAGTTTCCAGCTCTTTGAGGAATATTCTGAAACAAGACAGGCATGGGTTTAAATAAATTATTTCAAAAAGGAAGATCTCACATGCCCCCCAGATCTTCCTTTACTCCTGACCTCTTCACCACTAGATGGCGCTTACCTTTTGTGGAAATTATAAATTTCCTGCATGTTCCCAAATAGCACATCCTTCTTGTTCTGCAGGGCTGCAGGGATGAGAAGAGTCATGGAGGGGTTGTCCATCTCAGCAGCATATCCCTACAACACATGAGAGCATATCATTGCAAACAGGACTGTCATAGCTCTTTTAAAATCATTCACCACACAAATCCAAGTGGTCTTCATAGGCCAAAACCTGCTATAGTGGGCTTCATGTATTAGAATATATCCACCTACATAATAAAAGGCACAGTTTTCTTGACCAAAGCTGATTTTCATCTATGAAAGAACTGACTGTTCTTCACTCACCTGCAAAACACACATAAGCTCTTCCACATATGCTCTTTCGGTTTCCAGTAACTCGTTCATAACATGCCTGTGAACAAACACACACACACATAATGACTACAGTACTGGGGGTCTAGTAAGATATACGTGTTCCCCTCTTTCCTCTTTGACCTTTGACCCTGGACTCACCTGCGCAGCACAGCTAGGGTTTCCTCCTCCTCAGATACAGAAGGATTGCGACTGCTCCTGTCAACTTGATCAGAGTTTACCTACCCAAAGAGATTTATTACTGAGTAACAGTCAAGTCATTTACAGTGTTAGCTATAATAAAGAGAAGTATATATCATTTGCTTATACAGAGAAAGTGAGTTAAATCAATAAAAAGGCATTGTAGATGAATTAGACATACTTCTTTACAAGACACCCTGCTGTCTGAGTCCTCATTAATACAGATGTTCTCATGCTCCCTATGAGCTGAAAGAAAGAAAGAAACCAGTTGCCTACATTTTACACTTAAAAAAGACAAGTAGATAGATAGACAGATAGATAGATAGATACCAGGAGATGAGAGTGACTCTGGTCTTGGGGCCACAGGTTGGACAGGTCTTGTTTGTTTGGCTGCTAGTTTCTTAAGACTGACCCTCCTCCTCTCAAACATCTCCTGTAGTGAGGTTTTCTTCTCAAATGCACGCTTTACTTGTTCCTGTACCATACAGTATAACACAATATAATGCATTACACATCACTACACATTTTTGAAAACCTCAAACCCACTTCATTTTATGCTAAAAAAATAAACAAAAGAAAAAAACTCAATCAAATCTGAATCATAAATAAATTGTAAGCATTGCTATGCTTTCATATTGCCATACCCTGAGCTCATTGTTCAGTATGTTTTCATATTCCAGCCAAACTGTGCTGATCTCACACTGCTGTTTCTCATTGGCTGTCTCCAGGTAACACTCCAGCTCTGATAGGGCTGACTCCGCCCCCTCCTGTGACTGGCACTTGTCAAGAGGCTGTGATGCTAGCATGTAAATCCCATCATCACACCATTTACACATCTGAATGCAAAAAAAGAACAGAACAGGTGCTTGAAACTCATTTGGATACACAGTACATTTGAACGTGTGCTATGTCTGTCTGTCTGTGTTTGTAGAACATTTGCATGTAACTGTGCAGTTATGTAAAGGTGAGGAGTTTAAGCACTGTCATAATAATGGGTGCTTTATGAGTGGTGTAGTTTAGTCGAATTAATATATCATAAATGTGCATGTAATTCTAGTCACCATTTCCAATCTTCTATGTAGTTCCATAGCCTGTGTCAGCATGGTCCTCTTGTCTTTGAGCTCTTGGGTGAGATTCTCTCTGTCTATCTGTAGCTCACTGCATTTCACTGCAACAGTGTCGTCAACATTCTGAAAACTGTCAATCAAACATTGGCCATCGGCAACCACAGACCTTACTCTGTCCAGCACTTCCTGCAGAGAAAGTAAGAGGAGGTACAAGGGTTATTGGACGCTTTCATTTAAGTGAGACGGACACATTCATGTATATAGGTATGTGGAAGCACATTTGTGACTGTAAACATTACACACTAAGATTATTCAACTCACACAGGCTTTCTTCTCACAATTGGTCAGCTCTTGAAGAAGGTGCTCTGTTTGGGCGGAGCTTATACCAACATCTGAGAAAGCTTTCAGCATCTCTGTTGTCTGTTCCAGCTCTGTTCTCAACTACAAGATGGTACCAAGTAAAAACAAACGCAAATGAATCTTATGTTTAGCATTAATAAGAATAATTAAGCTACAAAAGGATGAATGTTTTAAAAATGCAAGACCTGTTGAAAGTTGTGCTCGAACTGGCAGAGTTTCAAACATAGATCCAGTTTATTTTGATG
Organism: Enteromius treurensis; assembly: GCA_032275025.1. NCBI lineage: Eukaryota > Metazoa > Chordata > Actinopteri > Cypriniformes > Cyprinidae > Enteromius > Enteromius treurensis. The sequence goes on from JAUCMU010000151.1 coordinate 7,773,164, forward strand.
CTGAATCCAGAACTCATCAAACTTTGTAGAGCTCTCATTTAACTGGGATAACAGCCTGTAAGTGAACATGCAATATAAAAAATAAACAGGAAATAACTGACAATTAAAAAAATTAGATGAAATAGTGTGAAATAGAATAGAAATAGTGAGATGAAATATGAGATGAAATGAGATGAAATAGTGTGATGAGATGAAATAGTGTGAAATGAAATAGAACTGTTATTGTTAGCCTTAACTAAAACTATTAAAAATATTCAGTGGAAACAAGTAATGTAACTTCGGCAACTAACTAACAATAAGTTAGGTTGAAATACAAAAATAACTAATACTAAAACTTAAATAAAAAATTACGGCTATAGAAATTGAGTATATATATGAATTAATATATATATATATATATATATATATATAAACAAAAACCTGAACTAAAATTAAAAAATGAAATAGGAAAATAGAAATATAAAAGCTAATTCAAAGTATTAATATATATTATAATAGTATATAAATAATACTACAATTAATGCAGCCTTAAAGCATAAATCCAATCAATTGTGTTATTCAATTCACTAGAGCATAATATAATGGTGCGATATACTGTAAGCTAGAAGATGATTGGCTAACCACTCCTCCAATGTCATAATACCTGACCATTATGACCATTCTGCAGATCATCCCAAGACAAAGGTGCACTGCAAACAAACTCTATGAAAAGACTTACAGATGTACCTGTGCACGGTAGCAAGGTTCTCTAGTTGATCAGGGTTTAGACTGCTGTCCGGATCTCTGCGGACCGGTTCCCTGATGTTCTCCAAGAGTTTGCGTCCTTGGCTTAGAGCTCCTGCCATCTCCTCCTAAAGAGAAAACAGTGAAACAAAGAATAGTTAGTTAAAAAAGGAATGTGTGAGTTGGCACATATTGAATGTTTCAAGAACAGCTTTTTACAAATACTTTGAAACTGTCTTTTCTGCTGGTTTGTGCATTGAGCAGATTGCTTGCTGTTAGGAGGTAGTTGGGAAGCTCTGTTTCTGCCAGCTCCCTACCGAACACTTGCAGTCTCTCAGCCATCCTCTTCACTAAAGCAGCAAAGCTTTCAAGATCCTAAAGTCACAGAGAAATGATCATTTCATGTATATTACCAGTTTACTTGTTTTGTGTATGCAGCTAGGTTTTCAATGCGTTTAAAGGACTTGAAAGTAAATGCAATGTACGCAGAAATGACAAAGACTTATCAGTAGCCTGTCAAAAGATGTTTTACTCTAAATGATGCAGGTTGTTGCTATGAAAAGCTAAATATTTCTAATATAACTTCATCCCTCTGATTATTGGCCACTTTAAATGAGAAAATAAATAGTTTACAGATGACTGCAAATCTGTACAAGTTGCTGGATTGCGTTTCCCAAAAGCATTGTAAGCTTTAGTTGATCATAGCACTATTGGTTTCAATGGGTCTACAATGTACTTAGTGTAAGCTTACGATGCTTTTGGAAGATGCAGCCCTGGATAACTGCTGTAATGCAACATAACCTAAATAATTAGTGAGTGCACCATTAAAGTGTGTGTTTATTCTTACTGTGCGATGAGAGATCCAGGTCTTGTGGCTGTAGCATTGAGAGCCACCCAGTTCTTGTGTCAGTTGACTCCGCTCAATAAAAGAGTGAAGATCAGCCAGTGAGCTCAGCATTATAACCTTTAATGCACACACAGTCCTCATTATTTATGATGGCATGAGACTAATTAACATAGCGCACAACACATACAGGTTACTTACCGGTACTTTAAAGTCATCTTTGTGAAGTTTGAAGAACACATCAGACAAAGTTCTCTGCAGGATAGCACTGGGTCTTAGCACCAGAACAAGCCGAAGATTACCAGGAAACCAGCCCTACACACAAACATAAAAAGCACCCAAATTCATGTTAAATATATTATACATATTTTAAAATATTTTAGACAAAAATATTTCTGTTCAGATGTGAGACGATTGAAGGAATGGTTTACCCCAAAAATGTTTGCTGAAGATATAAAAATCGGTTTTAGTTTCTTTAGTTTTAGTAAATAATGCTCGATCTGTGTACATTTCTCTCTTATTTAACTCCAAATTAAATTCAATTTGGAAATGTACTAATATTTATAAAACTGCCTTTAAAAAAGCATTACTGGTGTGTACAGTATCTTAAGACAAAACAAAGGCACTGACATGCTTTCAGATCAGTGCACGTTTCTTTCAGCTGAAACAGCTCTGATTAACATTTTAGGCATTTTATTAACAACTAGGCTTAAGTTATGTCTGTAAAACCAGGGGAAAAACAGTAGCATGCAGCTTTTCACTTCATTAGGTGCTAATTGATAGATTGGTTGCTTGCTGATTACATTTGAAATATAATGATATTTTTATCAGCTGTTCGAATTCTTATCCTGATGTCACCCATTCACTGCAGAGGATCCATTAATGAGCAATTGATGTAATCCTACATTTCTCCAAATCTGTTTGTTTGATGGCATTTTCAGCAAATTCTTATTTTTGAGTGAACTATGCCTTTAAAAACAATATTTTTGTTCGCTAATATTGGAGTTCAAGACTCACTGAGATACGCAGTAATGTCCCCCTTAAACACGTCCATCGATCTCTACGCCTGTCAATCACTACGATGAAGCCCACACCCGCTGCACTCAGACTGGTGAAGAAACACACGTGTTACTGCTGTCAGCATGGATGATATTCAGACATGCGTGTGCTACTGTGCGTATTTACCTAGGGACACTAGTTAGGTAGGTAAGGACATTACAAAACTCTTGGTCTTCAATTTCACAAAATGAAGGGAACTCTGGAAAGATAATGATAGGGCTTCCATCCTGTCCTCTTCCCCCTAAAACAGACAGAAATATGAAGAATCAAAAAAGAAAAACCTGCTCCTCTGATCTGCTCAACAGGCAAACAGCAGGGGGCAATAAATACCAGAAACCATGCTGTCTTCTGTGTTGGCATGCATCAGAGATCTTAAATTAGCACACAGGCAAGCCAATGAAAAGCTGCTCACGCCACCTGTGTGCAGTGTGTCAGTCGTGTTATTGTGTGCAACTGCTACGGACAGCTACACTACTGATGAAAAGGTTTGAGTGTTTTTAAATGTTTTTAAAAGATGTTTCAAATGATCAACAAGGTTGCATTAATTTGGTCATAAGAGACCAAGTGTCTACGTTATCCTAGTTTCTAGGTTTGGATCCTTCCCATGTTAATGTATTTTTGACTATTTTACAGCATAGAAAAGTGGTTAAAAATAATTGTTCTGTTATACTAAGTGCTCCTCTCTTTAAAAAGTCCCACTATTAAATGCAACTATAAACTGCAGCCAAAATGAAGAGACTGGAGAGAGTACGACATATTAGTGTTGTCAGTATTCCCTCAGGACAGAAACTCTGATTATACAAGTGTACAAAGTGAGATCCAAAAATGTCACTCCAATCTTCCGATCTGTTCGCTCCTTTAAAACTGGATGAAGATACAAGGTGATGTTTCAGTGGTAAGGCAGTGATGATGGAATAGAGAGAGAAAGAGAGAAAGGCACTGGGTGAAGATCCCCATGTGACAAAAATATAAATTTGGCAAGTCATGCCTTCTTCTTCCTGTCTCCATGACAACAGGACAGAAATTGTGCAAGCATCGTTTAATCCGTTCAGTTTAACAGTAACAACCTGTCATCAAAAACAACCCATATTCAGATGAATACTTTAAAGCTACATTGTGTACATGCCCACCACACATCAAAGTTTCTAAAACCTAGAACATCTTTTCCTTGCTTTTTACATTTTATCCAACCATCTTTTTCAAACAGAAGCAGGAAATAACAGACGGGGACTTTGACTAACAAATCACACACGGTACATGGTTTCATGTAAGCTATGTAACCTGTTACAAAAACACACATTATTGAAAAACTCTTATATTGCAATATATTTTACATTACACATTATTGATTAACTAATTAAGATTAATGAAAGACAAGTATTTTTGTGTAATATACTACAAATGTGCTGTATGAGTAAAATACATATTGGTGTAGCTCCTATTATAATTTAGTCTATGAAGAATTTAATATGTAAGCACAGTTTAAGACCTTGTTGAGATCTGATCCAAATCTTTAAAGAAGACATTAATGAGTATGATTACTGGGGTCTTTTTTTTTTAGGAAATATATCCAAGAATTGATAATTGTGAGCAAAACATCTCCATATGTTTTCTATTAGACAACATTGAGATATAATTGTTATTAAAGGGTGTACTTGAGTAAAAAAAATCATACTCATATCCCTTTAAGTGGACCAAGTGTGAAACCTTCCTCTAAAACAATACTGGTTAAATGATATTTAGGTTTTAAGGATAAAGAAAGAATTGCATAAATATTCACCAGACAGGAACGCGAACTGTCTCTTGAGCTCAGTGATGATGTCAGCAGCGTAGAGAGGACTAGACTCCTTCTGCATGATCTCATCTGAAACAAACACACACAAGGCACACTAACATCACATTTACAGTCATAATTTAACATTCTACATTATAGAACAACATAACATGAGAGTTTTCAGTGTTACTTGCATCCTGCAGGATCACCCATGAACTCTTAAGCTTAACACTCTTTCGTAGTTCCTTTCTTTCAACACAGCAACTATTTTTTTTAAATGACACTTATTATTGTTACTTGGCCATTAGTTGAAATAAACCACAAAAGCTAACCACAGAAAAAGAAGACCCTATATCACTGACTGTCTTGACTGCATTGTGTCTTTGGCTGGTGTGTGTTACCATCCGAGGGAGGTAAAACTTGCCCAAAGCCATTCCCATGCTCCGGTCTATAGCAACAGACATGTTTAGAAAGAAAAGAGTAGGTGATTTCCTATCTATCTCAACCAAAACCACCTCTGGATACAGAGCCATAAAGTGCATACAACTCATAATCTTCATGCATATCTACTCCTTCTATTATATGAATCGTATTGTTTAAACCTACACCCCAATCAGACATTATAAGCAGTACTTTAAAGTGAATGACAAAAGATGTCTGAAAAGAGGGAGAATATATCTATTTCATTCTTTTGTTGTTTTAAAATAAGAGTGTGTTGTTCCACTGGAGTCAGATTCACACCCTGAGGATGTTCACACACATCGGACAGAACGTCATCTGTCACATTTCAACTGACTTTTATTGAATTGCTCACCTGTTCTGTGATGCATTGCCCACCTTTTATACATCCTGACATGTTATTTATTATAAGTTTATTATAATAAGGAGAAACGCATCTACAGTCTCTCTCACCCGCTCTCAGTTCTAATAAATTATTGAACAAATTATTATTTAGAACAGTATAACAAAGTAACATTAAAATGGATCAATTACCCTTCAAAATAAATTATTATTTAAAATAATTGTATATTGTTTAAATTAATGAATAAACAAAAGCTAATATTAATATGAAATAGTTTAAAATAATTTGATATTTAAAAAATAAAATCAATTAATTAAACATAAGTTCTCACTTACTTTGGAGCCAGTGACAATGTCTGGAAAAACGGTAATATTTCTCCGCCTCTGCTAGAGGAATGCAAACCGTTTTCCGTTTGTTCTGTACATCCATTCCTTTGTTTTTGTGATACCTCTTCCACCTGTTGTCTAATATCTTACTAACTCCCTGGTCGTCTTGTAACCATAAGCAGCGACCTGAGAATGAGCTACCTGAGACAGGTGCACCAGTTAATGACTTCCTGTTTCTCTCTCTCTCTCTCTCTCTCTCTCTCTCTCTGTGTCTCTCTCTCTCTTCTCATTTCCAACCTTAACACTGACTTCCTGGAATGAATTGGTCCCCTGACGCACATACACAGATTCCCTTCACCTGCTACATTTCTATAACTGATAACAGACTGATCACTGACTGTAAAGAACTGTACTTCCTTTGTTTCCACTCTCTATGTCTGTCTGTGTCAGCACAATCACCCCAAAAAGAGTCTGCCGCCCCCCCAGGAGCCCCTTCCCCCATCATACTGGTGAATGAATGAAACCCTGTGTGTGTGTGTGTGTGTGTGTTTGGTTGGTTTCTCTCTGGTACAAGAGGAATCTGAGTGCGATCTGATCTTGCTGAGGAGAGAAAGATAAGAACTGAATTCAGACCAAGTCACTCAGAAGCCATTCAAACCAACAGATAACATTTAAAAGAAGAAGAAAAAGTCTTTTTAGTCTGGTAAATCTCTCTAGTTCTCTTCCTCTCTTTTAGACACATAGAAATGTAAATACTTTTCCTTTGGCGTCTCCGTGGGCAAAAATAGTCAAACTAAACTTCACATAAAAAATAAAGCACACGCACATATAATCTATGTCACAATAAATGGCCCTAAAGAAAGAGGGATGTTTTAATAAAAAAGTAACAATAACTATTAGAGCTTATATCACTGTAATGTTTTGGTACACAATATTTACAATTCTTTACAATAATTTTTTTGCCACATTATATAATTTGTAATAATAAATAATAAATTCAGTTTTGTTATTAAAGGAATAAATAACATTTTCAAATATTTAAAAAAGAATATATTAAAATAAAAAAGTTTTTTAAAATGGTATAAATCAATTTCTTACTGTATTTTTGAGCAAATTAATGCAGCTTCAGACAGAATTAGATACTTTATTTAAAAAAACATTTTACAGTACAACCATTTTGAACATAAAGTGCTCAATTTTTGACACTGTTAGCATGCTTTCACTCACTCTGTTCTTGTACCAGCGAGACCAGAGGAAACTGTCCGCGTTCATTGTCTTGTTTTGGACGCCTTTTTCTGGATTTCCTCAGCATGACTTTCCCCTTTATTGTCGTCTGATCCCTGACCTCACACTGTTTCTTTAGTTACGCTTTACGATAATACATGGTACTACACTGAAATTATTCACCGCCATTGTTAAAGCTTTAACCACTAAACTCCAATTCAGAACAGCTAGTAGTTAAACAACATACGTGTTTCCCTAAAGCCAGTGTGCTGACTACTGCAGCAAGCTTTGCTGCTGCTGTGGAAAAACTGTGTTTTATGGTATCTGTTTTTGTACTCAGCGGCAACCCTGCCAAACACACACACATTTTAGTCAAGTCACCCCCAGCATGAATCTCACAGGAGTGTTTTTGGGAATTCTCTTTCAGCCTTTAGGCTTCTGAAAATGAGGGCAAACATCAAAAGTACATGGGCACAGACTTGTAGAGTCAGGGCAGTTTTGTATGTCACTGAAGTATCTTTCACATATTTTTTTTACAGATTTCCTGCTGCATCATAATTGATCAACATGATCAAAACTGCAGAAAAATCTGTTGCACACAATCTGCTACATGCCTTCTGTCATTTGATTGACAGCTCATACTTTGGTTCATAGTTAGTGAGGAAAAGGTATTTGAATATAATTGTACATATATGTCTAAACTCAGATTGTGGTACACATGTTTTTTTGCTGTAAAATCATTCATTATTTATAAAAAGCAAAAGAATATTTATATTGCTATTAATATTATAAAGTAACATTTACTGGACTATATTTTTGATAACTCAACTATATTTTAATATTAATTATACATCTTTTTAGCGTGATGGATCAAATGTAACACAAAATATATAAAAATATATGCAAACTTTTTCTACATTTCTTTTACATTTTGCCAAAAGGTTCGATAAAATATTCCATAAAAAAAAAAAAAGATTCTTTGATTATTATTTCATGTCAGGCTTTACTGTGATAATATTTCAATAAAACAATATCACACAAGCAAAATGCTATTGTTAGATTGGTTATGATATAAACCAATACTTTACCCATAAAGGGACCAAAATTTGTGGCCACGTATAAGATTATGCTGTACTCATATAAAAGGTGAATAATACTCGTTACTGAAAAGCATCATTGAAGCTATCAACATTAAGAACCCATAACCTCTTTAATAACTGCGTGCTGACTGACAATCGTAGATGCTCATTCGCAGTCCTTACCAATGCTGTGAGCGACATTGCTCAATCTGCGCTGTAGCTCTTGCACGACCGCCTTCTCTGTCTGCATCCAGATCATCGCCATCCTTCACTCCAGAGGGAAGGAGCAAGGAGAGAGCGGACTGAATGGGAAGAATATCACCCTCTGCACTTCAGTGATGGCCATTTCAGCATCAGCATCACAGAGAGAGAGAGACGGGGGAGGGGCTTTCTGATGACACCTACAGAGTCTGACTATAACCAGAGGCCCTCACACGCATGTGCACACAGAAAGGCACGAGATGATGCTCCAGTTACCCTTTGGCGCCACTACCAGGACTGTTTCTGCTATTACAGCACACCACAATGCACCTGGAGGCAAGGGTGAGATAAAAGGAACGGATGTTATTGAGTTTCCATGATAGATTTTCTTGCTAAACAGAACAAAACATTTACCGGAACATTTAGGAGTCTTTTAGTACTAAAACAGATGAAGATTACACAGACAAACGTAGTCAATCTGCTGTAGTGTCTATAACATTAATAATGAACGTGATCTGTATAAGTTTTTTGGCTCTTACCTATGCAGCTGGTTTCTGGTTAGTTGCCACGGTGTTGCTAAGCGGCCTTCTGAGGAGTTTCATGCTCGTTGCTATGTTGAAAAACTATATTAACGTATTGATTAATCAACTAAGATTTATACGTTGAGTTTTGTTTGGTTGGTACATAACTTTAATTGAATAAATGCGGAATTCAATGTTTACATACTGAAATGAAGAAATGTTCATCTACTTCCCTTTGTCTCATGAGTATTATTTATGACTATTTATTACTCTATCCGGTCTTTTTTTTTTTAAGGCTCATTTATAGTGATAGTACCTCATCTGTGGGAGTCCCTTGTAAACGCTACGGAGGGGGGAGGAGCATAGGATATGACAGGGTTTCTGACTACAACTCCCATCATGCACCGGTGCTTGCGCCAGTCTCGCGCTCTACGCTTTGTTATGGCGGTATCGTTCGAAACTTACCAAAGTTCAGACGTCAACTGCTGAAACATTTAAATACCCGAGTCGGCAACCCAAACCAAGGTATGGCATATTTACTTCATCTAAAAACCTTCAATTTTAAAAAATGATATAGCATCGAAATCTGGTTTTATATTTGAAAACGCTGGCAATCTTGCTGTTTCCTAAATTACTTTTAAACATTTGCCGAACACATTCACTAAGTTAAACTGGGCTCCCTCGTTCCCCAAACAGGATTTAGTTTTTCCACTGACAATACTAGATTCACAGACACAGTTAACGTTAGGGTGTCTTTCAGTTTATTGAATGGATCCCATTAACGTCAGATGCAGACATTGATTAACGTTAACGTTACTTGAGTGTGTTGTTTACCTGAAATAGTGCGCTTTTTTATAACCTAATGAGATAAACGTATGATTGTAGGGATTTTAAAGCAGTAATAGTCCATCTCTAAACATGGTCTTTTACAGTTAAATGAACTCAACTCGATGCTCTTGGCACAAGACTGTAGGACCAGTTTATTCACTTTACAGTGTACCTAATAATAACATGTTTGTTGTCAGTGTTGAAAGTGAAAACTATTGTGATCACATCACATACTAATGGTAATGTGTTTTGTGCATTTAAATGCAGGAAATATTAATTGTAAAAGGTGACACAGTTTACCTCTACATGAAGCACTATAGTACTGTAATCTCTTATCTCTCTCCTCTCTGTCTGAATAACTCCACACAATGGCACAACCAACAGTTTTAACAGGTATTTGTGAATGCTCTTTTTCAGGGTTGGAGCCAGGTCAGCAGCATCATGATGTCGTCTCCAGCCGGACTCCATTTCCTTTCCCAGTGGATGCCGGACAGGTCCTGTGCTGGGGTGATATTACACGGGTCACCGGGTGAGGCCAGTTCTGGGTCCGTCCGGAGCAGTGGCAGTCTAGTGGATCAGCATCCAGACGACTCTTTCAGCTGTCAGTTTGCCCCGCTGCCCCTCTCCCGGAGCAGCAGCTGTGCGAGCATGGATGTGTGCAGTCCAGGTGGAGGTGGCAAGACACTCGGGGAAACTGAGCTGTTTGACGCGTCTTTAAACAGTGAGATGCAGAGTATCCAAGAAGTCTTAAGAAACACACGGGATCTGCCATTAATAGCTAAGCTTGAACAGGTGAGTTCCCCAGTTAATATGAATTTTGCAGTGATCTTGCTAATTTTTTAGCTTGTTATTTTCTTCTTGGGTATTTTAATCAGGGTTAATTTTATCTCGTCGGTCAGATAAAAGGATGTTTTATTTATCTTTCATGTAGTGTGTAACACAGCTCCAAGTGAATGAAAGCATCCTGCAAAGTTTTAAATCTGAAAGTGCATCGTGTACAAAGTTATAGTCTCTGAAAAAAACAGATGACTCTGGATCACTGAAATTCCAAAACCAAAAATATGAACCTTTCATAACACATAATAGTGGGCCTTTAGAATGCGTTATGGTATTTTACTCTTTTTCACAATTATATACATTGTTATTTCTTTATTGTTGCATTTTAAGCAACAGTTATTCACATGCTTAATGTTTAGTTTTGACAGTAATTTAACGGCTTATCTGTTTGACCAGCTGAAGCAAATGCAACATCGCATGCAAGAGCAGCTAAAAGCCCACCAGCAGGAACAGCTGCTCAGACTACAACATGAACCACAAAGACTTCTGGGAAAACCACAGAATGCTGCAGGTGTGTGGTTTATGGTATACGTGTACATAAAAAAGCTCTAATTTAGTACATAGTGTTAAAGAATTTTTAAGCTTGTAAACTTGTCATATGGTAGATAACAGTTAAGACTGGTCTCACTTTGTATGTCGCTCTAGGAACCACTGGGTGGAACCAGGAACAAAGTTTGGTGGAGTTAAACATTGGACATGATGACAGTGATCATAATTATGAAGAATCACTTCAGTCCACGATTGAAGAGCAAACTATGTACAGAAAAGACTCAGAGCCACAAGATAGGTAAACTTCAGAACTTCAAGACTAAATGCAATGCAATGGACAATTGCAGTGTGTCAGTCTGGTTAACGTGTTAAGCGTCTGTCTATTTCAGACCTATCAAATCAGGGTTTGGTGGGAGATCATTTGAAGAAATACTGGAAGAGCAGCTCAAGATGGAAGACCAGAAACTGATGGGCAAGGTCAGAACACAAAGTTACTTACTAGTGTCAGTGATGTTTGGAATCGGTTACAAATACCATCAAAACATTACAAGTGTTGATTTTGAGTTCATCTTCTTTTTTTCATATTCACTTATGTAGAACCCCCATGCTGAAACTGTGAAAGTAAAGAAACCCTTTCTTAAACGAGGAGAAGGTCTGGCCAGGTTTACCAGGGGTAAAGCCGCTGTGCCACCACACAGAAAAAGTCCACCTAACCCCAAGCCCTCCTCATGTCCAAATCCAAAAGTTTTCCAAGACCTGGACGTGAGGTCCAACAAGAACAAAAACAAAGGCTCAAAATCCACACATCCCATGATCCAGCGCAAGACTGCTGTACTCAACAAAGAGAATATTCCTCAAAATAAAACCAGAGCTCCAGTCGCCAAGATGACCGTTCAACCTCGTGTTCTTGTTGGACACCAGAGTGAGAATATGAGCCAGCAGAAACCCAATTCCTCGTACAAGCAGAAGGTCAATGGTGTCACCACAACAGACAGCAATAAGGAAGGAGCACTAAGTAGTGGACAGGAGGCTAATGCATGTGTTGCAGAAAACTCATTTGAGGTTTGGTTCACAGAGCGGAGACGGCACTGGGAACAAGAACACAAGCGTGAGTGTGTTGAACTCGGCGAGTTTGAGTTGCTGGAACGAGCAGCGGATGAAATATCATTCTCCAGCAACTCATCCTTTATCAGTACTCTCCTTCAGAGAGGCCACAGGCGTCTCTCCTCCACACCTATCAAAGCGACCAGTCAATCTGCACTACCTAGCCGTGGTCAAGGTCCCCCAGAAGCCCCTCCTGAACCTATGTTGGGTGCAAGTTTACCAGTTCCTCCTACAAACACTGCCATACAGAGACACATCGTTGGCATAGCCCAGAATAAACAAAGAGGGTTCTCTGAAGAGGAAACTGATGAAAAGCTGGATGACAACTCATTAAGTAGTAATTCAGTGTTGCAACCCCTACCCATTCCAACCATAACACACTGCTTTCAAGTGCCTACCACTCTTCCTTATGATAAACGTACCTATCAAGACCGGGATGGTGCCAGCAGTCCAGACGAGGACGAGAAGAGTTTAAGTACCAATGCAAACTCTACTCTCATAGAATCAAGGGCCCAGTTAGAGTTTGATGACGATGATACCTGGAATGACCCTGAGGAGGAGTCCTGCTGTCCTGCAGAGGAGTCCCCATCAGAGAAGGCTCTGAAAAGAAAGGTAGCCTTCTCTAAGGGGGTAAAACTAGCAGGTGACAGTCCACGTGCCATTAGAGAAAGTAAAGAAGCCCCACCGACATGCCAATTGGTATCAAAGCTGTTTCCAGCACTAAAGCCCAAACCTTCTCCTCCAGTAACAACGGTGCAGGAACCACAGAACGTGCTTAGTGAAGAAGGAGCAGGTAATGGTTCTGATGTTTTACATACAGCTATCAAATGTGATTATTTGATTTACAAAAAAAGCTACTTTTTACTAGGTATGCATGACGTGATGGTACTATATTACAGTGAAAACACTAATATTAGTCTATGCTAATATGATAATTTGGCTCTGAATAACTATTTCTGGTTATAAATCTTTAACAAGTATGTAACTCTTTTTTTCAGCTCAATCAAGACTTCTCCGTGAGCGTTTAGTGGAGCTGGAAACAGAGATTGAAAGGTTCAAATCTGAGAATGCAGCACTGGCCAAACTAAAGCAGGAAAACCAGGACACAAGAGAGATTCTCAAGTACAGTCCCTAATCTTTCTCCTTCAAATGCCATGTATATTTTTGATCATTTTTGTACTGTTCACAGCTAAACTATAAATGCTTTAGCAATATGAAGTACAATACAGTTATTTGTCAGGCTGTAGACATTTGATACTTACATTTTAAGATGTAAATACATTTCCTGTACAGAAAAGAAAAGTCTGAATTTGAAAAGAAGAGGATGGAGGAAATTGCAAAATGGGAAGAGTTTAAAAGGGAGGAACACAAGAAATTGCAGCGTGAAAGGAAGCTTTTTGAAAAGCATGCAGCAACTGTGAGAGCAAGACCTGATAAACAAGAACGAGATGAGATCCAGGTCTGGATTTATCGTCTTTCGGAAAAGTATGATTTGGACACTATCAGTTATGCTTATTATAATAAGTTGTTTATGTCTTTATCAGGCTCTAAAGCAGCAGTTAAATGGGCTGCAGGAGGATTTGCGCAAACGAGAGTCTCGTTGGAGCAACACACAGAGTCGTCTCAGACAGCAGGTAGACTCTCTGAGTGCAGAGAACGCGTCCCTCAAAGACCAGGTTCAGACATTGGAGAAACTGCGCCTCAGTGCGTGGAAGAGTGCTGAGAAAGAGAAGGAAAAAGGAAGGTTCTCTGCATCTAGTGATAAAAATAGCATTGGATACAAACGTACAGATTCCAGGGTAAGTCTAAAAGATTTTTGCACCCATCTGTTTATATATACACTACCACTCAAAAGTTTGGGAATTTTAATGTAAGTTTATTGTGCTCATCAGAGTTGTATCTAGTTGATCAAATATACAGAATGCAAAAATAGAAAATAATTGTGAAATATTATTGCAATTCATAAGACATTTCTATTTTAATATACCTTTAATACATAAAAAAAAGCAGAACTGAATTTTTATATATTTCTAATATGCTGATTTATAATCGATGCTGGTTATGCTGCTTTATATATTATTATATTATGTAATATTATTTTAGGATTCTTTGATAAATAAAACGTTGAAAAGAGAATTTTTCATTCAAAATAGAAATTGCACATAGTTACAATAAACATTATTATTTAAAAATGTTGGGTCAGTATTATTATTATTATTTTATTTTATTTTTTTAATTAATTATTACTCAGTCAGACTTCAGTCAATAAAAATGATAATTAGTGGTGTTTTTACAGAAAAAATATGAAGCAACGGTTTCAACATGAGCATATTAGAATGTTTTCTGAAGGATCATGTGACACTGAAGACTGCATTAATGGCTGATTAATTAAGTGCAGTATCACAGAAATAAATTATATTTTAATTGTATATTAAAATAGGAAACCAATGTTGGAAATGGCAATTTTGCACAATATTACTGGGGGTTTATTTCTGTATTTTTGGTCTAATAGATATAACCCGAATGTGCATATGAGACTCATATGAGATCTCAAACTTTATATACATATAAACCATGGTTGGCGAATGTCAGTCCTCCAGGACTGGAGTTCACAACCCAATACAAACACAGAAAACTGTTTATATAAATAACTTGAAAACATGCATATAAATGGTTGTAATATTTCACACTGTCTTGGTATGATTTTATGTGTTTAGAGTCCCTCCCAGAGTTCAAAAAACAACAGCAGAAAGGGAAGTCCAGAGACACACATACCTCTCACTAACTCTGGTATCTATTACTCATCAAGATTACGAATGCATACTTTTTGTGGTTTTAACCATAAAAATGTTTTTTATTTACATTTCTGTATTCTTACATTGTGAATCTGAACAGCTTTTTTCCCTGAACGAATGAAAGAGAGTATCAACTTCAAATATGAGCCAAGTTTAGTGGAAACCCAGTGTTCGGATGGACAACTTACAACCCAGATGAACCATGACGCTCCACTAATTAACTCGCTCTCTGCCACTGAACAGTCAGAGAAGGAACAGGAAGACATCACACAGTCAGACAAGGTACTCTTTAGCTCCAACTCATAGTTTCAACTAACCCCAGATTGAGGGGAAAGCCATTTTGAACCAAACTCAGCAACAGAAACCCTTATTAAAAAATTGTAGAAAATGGTTATATTAAGAAAAAAAACAAACAATATTTCCACTTTTAAATGGTTATTTGTTGTCTAAATTAAATATTCATTTTTCAGATTGAGAAGGTGCTTCCTGATGGAGGCCGACTTGTTGTTTTCCCAAATGGAACGAGGAAAGAGCTTTCGGCTGATGGACAGACAGTCAAAGTGATGTTTTTCAATGGGGATGTGAAACACACAATGCCTGATCAAAGAGTGGTGAGGAACAGACTCTGAAATGATGAATGTTTTCTTATGACATTGCACCTGTGTAATGGATCAGTTATATATATATATATTAAAAACACATTCCATTATTTTATATGCTGGAATAAAATTGTATTGACTTTTTATTTTTTAGATTTATTATTACGCCGAAGCGCAGACCACACACATTACCTATCCAGATGGGATGGAAGTGCTTCAGTTTCCTAACAACCAAATAGGTGCGCCTGGATTTCTTTCAAGACATGATTTTAGCAGTCAAAATTTTAAGTCTTAATCTTCCACTCTCTTTTCTCAGAAAAACATTTTCCTGACGGTCGTAAAGAAATCACTTTCCCTGATCAGACGGTCAAGACTCTTTATCCTGATGGAAAAGAGGAAAGTGTTCTCACTGATGGAACGATAATAGAATTGAATTCGTGAGTAAACTCAAAGCCCTCAACCTTGATGTGTTACAATATAGAGCTACATTAAAGTCACACCATGTTTATTCTGCTTTCAGGGATGGCAGTAAGGTGATCCAGTTTAACACAGGTCAGCGAGAGATACACACTGCAGATTTTAAAAGACGGGAGTATCCGGATGGTACGGTTAAAACGGTTTACTCGGATGGACGGCAAGAGACACAATACCCGACAGGACGTGTGCGCTTAAAAGATGCACAAGGTCATGTCATTATGGACACTAAGGCATGAAAAACCCAAAATAATGTTTTATTTTAAATTAAAGGAAAACAAATGGACTTGAATGAAGTTTGGTGAAAGATTATCTGTACGGTGTAAATGTATCAATTATTTATTTGGAGTGTTATTTCTGTAAAAGAAAAAAAATAAATCTTTGTATGTGTCCTAACACATGAAAAGGTAATTATAGTTTTGAATACGTTCAGAGATAAAATAGGCTTAATGCCATTAGATGGTGGATTACTCATTCCTCAGAGTTTACATACACTATTTTGCTGAAAGTATTGGGACACCCCCCCTCTAATTAACATGTTTCACTATTAATTTCCATGAGTACAAATCTTAATGTTCATGCATATAAGATATTCTAGGGCAGGTGTCATCAAACATGATCCTCAAAGGGCCGGTATCCTGCAGAGTTTAGCTCCAACTTTAGTCCTTAACACACCTCCCTGTAAGTGAAGTATGCCTAGTAACAGCTTGACTACAGTAGCTGCTTCAGGTGTGTTTAATTAGGCTTAACGCTAAACTCTACAGCACTCTCTACACCAAACTTGGTGACCCCTGTTCTAGGAAATTGGGTGCTTCTAATTTTATAGCAACAATTTGGACAGGACCCTTTCCTGATTCAGTGTGGAAGAACTGCACTGGTCTGCAGAAAGCATTCCTAATCCCATCTGAACAACTCTGATGTGACAAAATACAGACCCCTGAGGCTAAAAACACATCACCAATGTGAACAGTTTACACTTTGTATGTTAAGACTTGTGTACACTTTGTATGTTTACACATGTAAATATTAAGAAAGAGCTCAAACGCAGTCAGTTCATCTCTGTAAACACGACACTAACAATATTTAATGTAACAATGAGGATTAATTGTAAAAAGGTTCAGGATGACACTTCTTGTAATGGTTTGAATAAAAGTGCATCAATTGGTCATGATTGGGATGTGGTTGATAACATCCAACATTTCAAAAAGTCAATTACGATTTGGTAATAAAAAATAAAAAAAACCCTTGTAAGCAAATCAGAGTTGACAAGTTTTATTTCAGCTCTGCTCAACATACAGAGGCATTAAATATTAACAAAATATTCCTGCTACTCTGAAGCAGCTTTGAACGTGAACAAAAATATTTAACAAAATTTGTCGTAGCTGCACAAACAAAATTGGAATAATATTTTAACATAAAATGCCTGCACACTTAAGTAGCATAAAACCCTAATCTCTAAAACTAAGAACATCAAATGTTTTGCTTTTTAAGAAGCTTCTATGAAATCTGGTGATCTACAGCATCACTGACACAACCTGCAGGAACAGAAAACAAACATGAAAGAAACAAATGTCTAGACAGTTCTCTTTCAAAGAAATTACTTCCACACTAACCTTCACAAGATTTATGCATAATCGGCGAGGCCTTTCTCCACCAGAGGTGTGTGAACGAGTGTCCCTTCCGCATTGTATAACAGCACAGTCAGCTGTGGTTCAGTTGCCTGAAATGGTACATTTGTAGAGTTTCACACACATTTCCATGCAACTGCTTTGAATACAAAGAAAAGTGTTTTGCATTGTATTAAATGACTGTTTGCTCCCCTTTAGTACCCGTGTTTGTCCTGGTTAGTATATACGGTGGCAAACTATCTTGTCACATCTAAAGCTATTAAAAGCAATCAGATCCCAAGCAGACTGTCAAAAATGCATGTTATGCCAGGTGTAAAGGCAGGCACATTTTCCCCAACTATGAATGAGGCGTACAGTGACCACTGCAGTGAGCTCTCCGTTCAACAGGTCCATCATCTCCATCATGGCTCTCATACTCCACTCAGGCTGGTAAGGTATCCTCTCCAACTCCTCACATATATTTGTTGGTTTGAAGCCTGCTAACTTGACATAAACTGCTGCACATGGGAAATGATGAAGGGATGCAGGGAGTTGCCGCAATCTGCAGTGACACAAGATTATAATTTTTTAGATGTGGTATTCAATTTTAAAATATTTACATTTTTACATTTCTTAAATTCACTGAAATTAAATTTCAAGAACAAAGACCTGGATAGATGAACGTAGACCTGCAATTTTAAGACCTGGGGCCTCATGTACAAAGACTTGCGTAGAATTATTACTAAAACATTGCGTACGGACAAACCTGGAAATGTGCGTACGCACAAAAAATTCAGATGTATGAAACACCGCGTACGCGGAATCCCACGCACATTCTCACGTTCTTTTCATTGTTAGTAAATCCCAACGTCAGCGTGAAATCTGGCTGTGATACAAGAGGCCCCAGGTGACTTAATCCCCTCATCCCCGCGTTTATCTTTTTTTGGCTTGTTACGTTACCAGAGTGTTTTCCCTGTTTTGTGCTCACTCTTTGACGTGTGTGAAAGGAGTGTGCTGTGTAGGCAATCATTAAAGGTTTGAAGACGAGCTGTCGCTGCCTCAAGTTTTTATTTCTGCCCAAGTTATTTTCTCCTTCGGGTGGACTTTCTCGCAGTTTCACAATACTTGCAAAACAAGTATGTTTTCCTTACGCTTAAATCTCGATTTGCGCCTTCACAAATCTTTTCTTGCGCTTGCAAATTTAATGTACACTCAATCTTATGTACACTTGCACAACACGTACTCTTCGCATGCAAATCTTATTGGCATTATTCTCCATACAGTTGCTTCTGCTCTAAGACTGATGTGCGCTCAGGGGGCGGAGTTGTGAAGTCTGACTGACAGTTTAAGCGGTTTTAAGAGATAAGCTTTTTAATGCCTTTAATAGTTTAATTATTTGTTAAAAAGACAAACAGACGTAAAGGGTTATCAACAGCATTGATTTATTTAAAAAAAATAAAAATAAAAATAAAAAAAAAGACCCACGTGCAGGTCGTCAAATTGAGATGAGACAATCTGTTAAAAGACAAAGGGAGAAATCAGGACGAGCTGTTAATAGAAAGGAGAAAGCAGCCAGATCAGGAATCCCAGAGAGAGAAATGAGAAGATCAGACAGCCGCTCTGATTCTTCGATTGATTCTCTCTGCTTTGCCTTTTCTCGCATGTATATTAGTACCCCACCAGCAGCATGTGAGGAGACGATGATGGAAATCTCCACCAAAGAAGAACTGCCTGGACCATCCCATATGGTAAACAACAGCACAGTCACTCCTGAAGAGTACAGAACTGCTCCTGACCAAAGTTTGAGCAGATCGGACAGTGCTTGTTCATTGGATTCTGTCAGCTTAGACAGCTCCCTCAGCTCAGGCAGTTCCAGATTTCACCCACGTGCAGGTCGTCAGTTTCATATGAGACAATCTATTAAAAGAAAGAGGGAGAAATCTGGCATATCAGGAATCCTAGAGAGACAAAGGAGACCACCAGTCTAATCTATTTCCAGAGATCTTTTCCAGATATCTTGAAAAGATCTACTCTGAATAATACATTGATTTACATTAAATAAAGACAAAATTAATCAATAAAACAAGCTAATGAAACAATAACTAATATGGTCTAATGCCATGTCTCAAGTCAAGTGAATTAATCATCTTATAACAGGCATCCAATACTGACTTCCTGACAATACTGATAAGGGGAATAACCAATGACATTTGAGATTACAACTAAAACAGCAAGCCCTGCACCACGACTGACAAAAAGTGTGTGGGATCTTCTGATAATGTGAACTAGTTTTACCCTCAACTGAAGTTCACATGAGATGCACAGTGTCAAAATACATGTTACAATAAATAAAATGTGTTTACCATCTTCACCACACACTCCACACAGAACACAAGTCTATCCTAATGAGACAAAGGGTTTACACACATTATTAAAATAAAAACAGATTTTTTTTGTGCTTTTCAACATATCACAAATTGTAATTGACTTGTAAATTAACTAAACATAATAATCATTTATTAATCATTTGTGAATGTTTGTAGATGAACATTTCATCATTAACTAATCACTTATAAATGACTTACAATGGGACGTTATTCTAAAGTGTTACCGGAATATTATAACTATCATAGTTTTTGTTTTTTTTTGTCAAAATGGATGTTTGATTGACATCATTAATCCCAGAGGCACAGTTGCTCAGAATCAGGAGATCTATGATATTATGTAAATATATAGTTTGTAAGTTAATGTATTAGGCATTTAATATAATTTACTTTGAGGCCTTTTTCATGATTATAGTGCTAGCTATAGTCTGAGGTCTATGAATCTTTAAATGCTTGCTAAGACTCTGTTTCCGTTTCGGTTTTATAGGCTTTTGAGCAACACCTCTTTTTAAATTACCCTGTTACAAGAAGAAATAATTTTAGGATTATTCTTTGTATAGGAATCAATTATCAATTTTACTAATTTATTTAATTCAACTAGCTATTTTTTTTTCTTTACATTCTCTTTCTTGAATTTGTAAATAGTGACAGAAATCCTTATTATCTAAATTGTACTTATCTTTGAATTCTGAAAAACTTTTAAGTGCCCCTATTATGCCATTTTAAAGGTGGCTAATATTGCTTTATGAGTCTCTTAAAACAGGTTTATGTGTATCCAAGGTCAAAAAACACTTTAGTTTTCTCTAAAAATAGATTTTATTTTACCCCATTTCTAAATGATTCGTAAACGACTCGTGTGAAGCAGTTCGAAGACTCAGTTTCTCTAAACCCCTCCCTCCCGTGATCCCTCACTGTGATTGGTCAGATGGCGCAGTCCTATATGATTGGTCTACCGCTACAGCGCTCCACAGACTCAAAGCTTGAACCAAAACTAACGTGGACAGTGCTTTTGTAAGCGAATCGGGCACACCTCTACGTAGTGAACTTTAGCATTGCATAAAGCATAACACTGCGTTAAGCCATCGTTTATCATTACTTAGGCCACATTTACACATAGCCGGGTATTTAGTGAAATGAATAATTCCTCCCCTCCGTTTTCAATAATAACATTGTGCACACAACATCGTTTTCAAAAAACTTGTCATTTATATCATAAATACGCAGTCGAGCGCAATAATAACTATGCCAAACCTATGTAACGTTAAATTAATTATTTATCAATATTAAGCAATTATTAATCTTACTTAAAGGTAGAATTTCAGAGGAGCAAGCCAGTCCAAATAAACTGGGCTCTGGTCCTTCTTTTAAGAGCAAGCGTTTGGTGAATATCCCGTTGTACTAAAATATGTTACCCAGTGACGTGGCTCGGTTACAGAGAAAAGATTCAAATTGCTGACGACTCGTTTAGGCGATGTGAGCCGACTCTTTTTTTTAATAGACAATAACTTTATTAATCATGCACTGTCAGGGTCACAACTTTGCAGATAGTTTATGTTCACATACAGCTACATGGCATTAATTTTTGAAAAAGCATAATAGGGGCACTTTAAAGTCACAATTAAATGCAAGTAGTGACAAAAAAAACCCACACATCTTTAACAGCTATGAATGAACATGAAACGGCATCGTCATTAGCATTTTGTTTTCTTTTACAGCATATCAACTAAAAAACATTGTTGCTTGTTCTTCATCATCGTTATAATACTAAAAAAAACATATGCAGTTAATAAGTTATCGGTCTAAAACAGGGCTTGTCATGGGACACTCGATCCAGAGCGCTTTAATTTAACTTTACTCCTAAAATATAAACTTTGGCTGAAAATATTTTTATCTTTAACGTGTTCATTAATGTCCAATATTTAGAGTTAAACATTTGGTCTTTAAAATAAATCTATTTTTTATTTTTACCTTGTCTGATTTTTATGTATGATGTATGACTGCTGTATCCGAGTATATAAACTAGCCATTTAAATTTTTTTTTTATTTAACATGTCAGTGTTTCAATATCTTCCAGGCGTGCTCTTTCTTTTTTGCTTTCATGTGCGCGGTTTTAAAATTACCAAATAGCCTGTGATAAATACAGAGAATCCCTCTCTTGCCCCCACCCATCCATTCACAATGATATCGTGATATGATATGAAAAATTACCATATCGCACAACCCTAACATATATACATACATACATATATACATATAATGAGGGGTCTACAATTTTCATTTCCACTGTGAGAGAAAATCCGGAAATCACATTGTATGATTTTTTTTTTTTAACAATTTATTTGGGAATTGTGGTTGTATTGATTTATTGTTCATTTTTGAAACTCAAAAATGAATGCTAGCTTGTATGGGGTTGAAGAGGACTAAATGATTACATCACTAGTCTAGTTTACAATTTTCTGACAAAAGAAGTTGACATTTTGATTAAACATCACAAGGGCAAAAAACTCTTACAGACAGGATCTTTTATAGTAAGCTCTATGACATGCATTTGGATGATGAACTTTGATGCAAACGTGAAACTGTAAGTTAGCATCACTTAACAGTTAACTATAGGGAATAATATCCATCTGAAAGCACGTTTTGTGTACTTAAATACGGTGGAATGTTGTTCATTTGAATCAATTTAAAATCACACAAATCAAGAAGAAATGACGCAGCCTCAGCCAAATGATTTTATGAATGCAACAGTCTACACATGACTGTACAAATTAGATTAACAATTAACTTTAATATTTAACTTGAAGTAAGAGGAAAAGCTCTCAGGAAATGTGCCGCAGACGGCTACATTTCCTGACTTTCCATCACCGAGGTAAGAATGTATATGCAAAGCAAACAAAAAAACTTAACTGTAGCTGACCCTACTCTCAGGTTCTTGACTGTGAACTCATCTAAGTGCACAGATTAACACTCTCTCTCACTCAATACTCTCGTTGTTACAGCCATCAACCAAATGCTTCAGGTATCTGACCCTTAAAATAAACAGAACCGGGTCATTTGGTTATAAATCTTGTTTCTTATTGCATGCATCAATCCGAATGACTACCAGTAGAGACCTGTGACCATTACCTGTCTCTAGCATCTCAGCTGACAGCTGGACATACAGTAAAGAGTTTGTCAGCAGTTAAAATGAGAATTAATAGGGATCAGAGAAGGGTTTAAGTGTACCTGGCATTACTGACCAACTGCTCCAGTGTGCTGCGTCACCCAGAAAGTTAAACACCTTGCTAAATCCTGCCTTATGAACCGAACTCCCAGAGTGCAGATTCAACAAACAGTACACATGAGGTTTGGTGCTCAATCTCACTCAACAAGCACAGCACAGAGTTACACATTATTTAGTTGTAGATGTAATGTGACTTAGTCAAATTGAATCAAATCTAATGTGTAGACAAGTTCCCAGGGGTTACGCTCTCTTTTTAACGCAGTCTTTGCTAGGCCAAAATTATTATCCACTAAGCCTGGCTCTAACTTACGGGAAAAGTAAAACTAGTAAAACTACCTCACATGTGCTGGGATGAATTGTGATCCAAGTATTTGTCTCATGTGTTTTTTTCTTTTAAGAAATTTTCGATTACCCAATGTAAGCACAACTTATTGGACCTTCTATGTTTGTCCACAAGCTGGACTGGAATGTGGATAAGGCAAATATACTTGAGGCTTTAAAGTCAACTGAAAACAGAACAGAAAGCAAGAGATAAAATTCATTTAAGTGGAAAAAAGAAAAAACGATGATTTTGAAATGAGGACAGTTTAATTCAAATAAATGTTTTAAAAAGTTTGTGTACATTGGAATGAGGTCTCTTTGAAAAGGCTCTGTGTAGTGAACTTGATCTGTGCTCAAGCAAATCCTCTGACTTAAGGTCAAAGCCAGCAATGGCCGCCAACAGGGCCGTACCAATGAAAAGCCCAATCTGTCACGCTTCAACACCCTCAAATTATATCAGAGTGAGAGATGGCAAAAGTTGTCATCTGAGTTGTGGGCGGTGGGGGCTTGAAGCAATCAAGAGACGCTGGCCTCTAGGATTTTCCTCATGGCCAACGCTCTCAAAGCAGTCACTAATTTGTTCCACTAATTGCATCGTATGGTGGACGTTAAGCAGGCCAAATGAGAGCGTGTGTAAGGCTTCCTACTAGGACTGACTGTACTGATGGGGCCGATTGCTCGTCCTGGGACTGACTATTTGAAAGTGGTTTTGTCACTGTGGATTTTCTGCACAAGACTGGAATTAAAATATATTAGGTTATTACATAGGAAATTTTAAACATAATAGCCGCATAAATACATATGTATGTGTTTGAAAATACTGTAGTATTATTGTTTATAATTATTTTCTTGTGATGGCTGATAACTCATAAATGCCAAATAGTATTCTAGTATAAATTCTGCACAATTTTGTCCGCATAAATGTAATACAAATTTTTTTAAAAACTAAAATTAATTGGTTAAATTATATTGAGTGAATTAAGGCATCAAAGTATGAATAAAATAAAAAAAAACATATGCTAATCTGCCGATTCAATATATATTATGAAAATTGAGTACTGCAACTATTGTGAATTTGATATTACAATTTAGATTGCAAGCGCTTTCTGAAGCAGTAGAAGTCAATAGCAGAGGGCTGCAAGATAATCATCGCGCATCTTGTCAGTAAAGCCTGTAATCACCAGAAAACACCATCAGGTGCGTGATCTTACATTGAGCCGCATTCACTACGCAGAGCCGTTATCCTCTGCAAGCTGCGCAAAATTACACTGATAATGAACCCGAATTTGTGCAGCTCATCAGTGAACAACGGCTCTGCG
>JAUCMU010000151.1:7815177-7853981 GCA_032275025.1 Enteromius treurensis
TGCAGCCTGAGCCGTGCGCGACTGAACAAATCACTCCCACGAGACGACTCGTTCTTCCCGAGTCACATTAAAGATTCATTCAAAAACGACACATCACTAGTCTTGAGAATTTCTGACCATCGCCTGGTTGTCTATGCGCTTAATACACAGAAAATGCCCATTTTAATTAAAATTATAGTTTAATGCCTTAAATAGACTACCGACATATCTCGGTTCACGTGGGTGTGCCGAACCGAACGGTTCGATAAAGAACCGAAAACCGTTGCATCCCTAGTACCAGGTTTTCTGATGTACCGGTAGTACTGAGCAACGGGTCAACCCGGCTACCCGAAAGGTGCGCACTGCGCAGTTGCGTCTTCTTCATAAAAGCACAGAGAAATGGCGACCAGCGGTGCTAGTGATGAGGCGGCTTTGAATCTGCTCGTTGAAAAGAAACCAGGAAAGAGATACGTGTGGAAGTTTTGAGGCTGATGACAAGAACAACATCATTGATCGCCAAAAACCCGTCTGCAAGTGGTGTCATTGAAGTTTTATGTCAAAAGGACGAAATACATCGAACCTTATAAAACACCTCAAACATTGCAATTTGCTTAGTTAATCATTACTGTGCGTTCACACCGCTGCCGGCGAGAACGCCAATATTCGCCCTGCCAACGACGCTGTACAAAGATTTTTGGACGATCTTGACGCTCTGACGTAGATTGAATGCTTGTCTTGTATTTAAAGGGGCCGCAAAAAAAACAAGCTTGTGCGGACTGACCACACGGAGGGTATAAGTTAACCTCGTGAAATATATTGATAGTGAAAGTAAGAAATTGATAGATGGAAAGAACTTTTTTGTAGTACATGTTTTCTTTTATTTAAAAGCCATTTGCTGCACCTCTCTACAACAAATATTTTCTGTTTAATCCAAAATGTTTTGCATGCTCTGGCACTAAATTCAACTTGAAATTCCCGCTTATTTTTAGAAAATACATAAAGTTCATGCACATTATCAGAATAAAGTTTCTTTATTAACTATTTAATGCTCCTATAGCGTTTAAAACAGGACATAATAGTGTACTATTTTTACACACTAGAGGCTTTTAAATGACCTGTGTATCCTCTTATATAAAATTGTTTTTGTGTTTTGCTTTGGTACCGAGAACCGTGGATTTTCACTGGTATTGGTACCGAATACTGAACGTTTGGTATCCCTGACAACATTACACTGCATGTAATCTGCTACAGCATTACCTTGTCTAGACTGCAATAGGTCTCCAGAGAAGGAACCCGTCGGACATGCAGAGCTTTCTGGATGGCTGTTTGCAGCTCCTTTATCCTCTCTTCCATTCTCTTACATTCTGTCCGACCATTCGTGAAGAGAAGATCCACATCACACAATTTTGACACCAACATGCTCTTTCTAAAAAAATCCACAAAATAAATTATTTGCCAAGTCTGAAGATACCTAAAAGACAACACAGACTAGCTCATTTCAGTTTGTGCCTCTAAAAGTCCTGTCCACTCACCTTTTTTGCAGAATCCTATTTGCTTTGTCAACAGCCTCATCAATTTCTTTGATAATTCGAGTTCTCTCTTTCCTCAGTTGAGCATGAATACCACCGGATAAAGTCTTCATCACACACATAACAGACATTTACTGTTGAAGTGTCATCAAGTAACCAAAATTGACAATTCCTTTTTCAAAAAAGTCGGTTTTCAACAATTTCTCTACACATCATTTCTTTTTGCTCATAATCTTTCATAAAAACATTAGTGTTTCCTCACAGCAACATCTCTTCAGAAAAAAATAAATATATGCATGCAAATGATTCATTGTTTTCATTGTACCTTGTGAAGTTTATCAAGTTGACTTAGGTTTTCTGTTGCTTTCCCAAGGAATTCATCCAAAACTTTAATAAAATCTGGCCTCTATATATAAACAAACATACACATAAATTATTGAGCTCTAGTCTTGTTCTGAGAATATTAAGTGAATCTAATCTTAAAGAAAGGATCAGGGAAGTATTTGTACCCCTTCAGCATTCTCCTGTATGTGGACGTCTGGCGTTAGTGGTGGGCTCTTAAATCTTGGATATTTACACCTGTCTCCAGAGTGCCTGCTGATAGTGACCTTTATTTTCCAATATTTCTAAAACGGTTCTAGATTCTTATGTATATAATATACTTTTTTTTAAGACTAAAACTGCATCTTGCTGAATACCCTTTCTTCGTGTTCATCCGTGCTGTATAGATGAGACCAATGATTCTGCTGTCCACCTCCAAACCATCAACTCCTTCTTCAATTCTGGTGTCCATCTATATTAAAACAAACAAAATACTGCATTTGTTGTACCTGCATTTTAAACTATAACTTGTATTTTGTGCTTGAGGGTTGCAAAGCATAATAGAAAATAGATAACAGATAATGTCCTGAAAAATTGAAAGCTTGTTTGCAACTATTTGTATAGTGAAAGGAGCTACACAAATAAACTGAATTACTAGTGCCTTTTAGATACTTACAGTGTACTAACTGATACATAATTGCAGGTGCAAGCTACTCAGGATCACAAGTAAACAATTATTCAGTTATTAAATTCAATTTTTTATTAACTAAACAATTTCAAATAGCAGCTTCTTTTATTCATGTCATGTGTTAACCTGCTAGGCACCTTTGGTTTCCTCTTTTTGTGTAATTTAGAGTGAAAATGCTCATGTTTATCGTTGGAGTCACTTATCAAAAGTTGTTAAACGTTGCAAAATGAGTTTTTTAAATAGCTCAATTTGTTGCTAGGTGCTTTTGGAGGAAAGAAGTACACAGAATCGCTAAGTTGGCACCACTGTAAAATTCTTCATAATTCACCTGACACTCGGGACAGGTGATGACGTTTTCCTGGGACTGGAGCGCGCGCAAGCATGTGCTGCAGAAAATATGACTGCACAACAGCACATGAGGGAGATTCCCCCCAGCTTCATCTTCTGGAGGAAGGAAAACATAATGCATTGGATCAATACAACAAATATTAACATGAGCTTCTCTATACCATGGCACTAACGCTTTTCTGGAACATTCAGTCACGTGTAGTCACACGCGCGAGTCGGATTAAATACGACAAAGACGCGTAAAATTAAAATTCACTATCGTAGTATCATACAGTATTGTTGTTTATTACCAGGTAATGTGTAAGATGAGCCACAAATATTGCACTCAACCGCTGTCTCCGGCATTTTCCACAAGAGCTAATATTACCGTGACATGTCTCATTAACTGATGAGCTCGACTGCCAATCGTCCAATCAGAATTTGGCATCGTTGGACTTTTTGTCCAATCAGAGCCTTCGTTACATTCGCATTGCTTGCTTTGTGCCATAGTCCAATCAGAAGTTCTCTTTTTTAATTGAGTGGCCGTTTCTAAGATGTTGGCCTTTTTTACTACCTGAATTTTAGATTAAGCCATTTCACCTTAAAATTATTGACAAATTACAATTCAAACTATATTTTAAATAAATAAAGATATAATGTTTTTGCGCCTTTGTCTTACTGGCGTGCTATTTATTAGGCTATGAGTTTTCAATGCCTGTTTTACAACTCTGTAAAATTCAATATAGATTGTTTTAAAATAGAATAGATTCTCAATAGCCCCTGGCATATGATGAAACCCACAATCAGCTATTGGAAAGTATTTTTGGGATTAAGAAAAAAGATTCCTTCCCCTAACCCCTATCAACACTAGGCTGTGTCATGATCCAGGTTCAGGAGTTCATTATGTGGCATTTTCTTCACAACAAAAAGGTCAATGAACAAAGGCCCTCTGGCAATTACGTCTGGCTGTAAAAGAGCACAAAAATGTTATGACCTCATTCAAGCGGAACATTTTGTAAGACAGTGCATGCAGGCAACCCCATTTTATTTCTAGTTTCACCTTGTTTAATTATGTGTGGATGTGTAAACAAGCTCAATAAATATTATATGCACTGTATATATATGCTCTCCTTTTTTTTGGAAGATAGCATTGCAGTCTTGCAGTGTACTTGACTTACATCTGTGACAGCTTAGTCACGTTTTAACTGATATTGCATAGTGGTAAAATGCAGCAAATCAGTAACAGTACAACCTGACACATACAATTAGGAACACTTTTTAACCTAGACCTACCCTTTTATTATACCACAGATATGAAATTCTTTACATTCCCATCTCTTCTTTATCTTTTCATTCCTGACAACTCCCTCTTTTTCTTTGTTCTTTCTGCCTGATTACATATTTACTTTATTTTAGGAATGATCGAAATATGTTACACGTGCATGTCTGCTGATATCAAAAAGAATGTTTTAATAATAAATGTGAATGTTTGGCACCAACAGTAAGGGAACCTTTCAAAACAATGATATAGAATAGGTCTTTGATGTTTAACTCATTAATGTTAATGTTGCTCATTTATCTAATTTTGTAGAATAAATCTGTGTTTTTTTTATTGTACTTATTGCTTATAATCTAATATTTTAGTGGTCAAGGTGCACATTTCTTTATTAAGTAGGAGAGGGTGACAGACTCAAAATTCTCAGATTCTGTAATTGAAAAGGAACTGAAACATTATATAAACTAAAACAATAAGAATACAAATATTGTTTTGGTGTTTGCATAGTTAATGTATTTTTAAATTTATAGTTCGGGGTTGTGGTTTACTTTATTGGAAGGTCAATACTACAGTGTATGGTAGTCTCATTTCTTGATTTTGACATATTACATATTATTTCTTTTTGTGCAAAAGACAGATTAGCTCAGTGCAGCTATGTGAACTGTAGCTGAACAAAATTTGTACAAAATGGTCAATCTGATAGAGTTCAGTGAGGAAAGTATGATTATAGTTTGAGCAACCGTCAATCAAACTGGCTACATCTGGTGAGAAAAGAGGCTTAAGCTTGTCTGACCATTTACTCATCCCAGTAAGGAGGGGGGCAGGGTATAAAGATAAACTGGCCTAAGGAATTATAATAGCTAAATACTGTATCGATTATTCTCAAAATATTTGTCATAATGTCTTATTTCCAAAGGCAAACAGATATAATTAAAGAAAGTTGTTTTAATAAGGTATAAACATTCTCTCCTGTCTGTGTAAACTAGCCATATGTTGTATACACAAAGACCATATCCCATTGTGTACTGAGATCCCGCCTCCTAAATCCTCCCCCTGCTGCTCAGAGACACAGACATAATCTTCCATCTTTCAGAGAGGAAACACAAACACATTGTTCAAAGTGTGGGCAATCAAAGTGTCGACCTTTTGAGGAGGACGGGATAATTAAACACACCTGGATTTTGTATTTTTACCACACTGAAACAGAAAAGAAGAAGAGCAGCAAAGGGAGGATTACCCAGAGACAGATGATGATATGGAAGCATTGATCTGATCAGTCCTCTAAATCACCTACACAGTCTTTTTACCTGGATTTTAACCATGGGACCACTATATGGGGCGGGATGGCAGAAAAGAAGCCGAATCAAAAGTTGTGGGGAATTCCAGCACTCCAACGTAAGTAACAGAATATAAACTGGTGTTCATTGCTTGTACACAACAAAATAATCTATACCAATAGAAGTAGCCTATTTCAATTACATAACAATAGTTACTATTCCTATACTTTTTCTTGCATTTAGCATAATGGCATTGATTTGTTTTGTTAACGTCACAACAGAAGAACAGCATGTCTGGTGCTCAGTTATGATTTTCCAGGGTTTAGCTTCAGCATTTAAAGCGCCATTACGAAGATTAACAAAACAAATTCTGTAAAATAATTAAAAAGTAGATTTTAAATCAAAAGGAGATTAGTGAAATACAATAATCTAGTGTAGAAGGTGTAAATAAAATGAGTGCAATTTTGAAAAGGCACATAAAAATAGCTCGGATAAGGGCAGCACGACTATATCAATAATGATATTGACTTACATAATAAATATTTAAAAATTAAAGTTTTTTATTATAAATTAAAAATAATAGCAATAAAAACCATAAATATTAAAATCAATTCAAAGTAAATTAGTAAACTGAAAAAAATATTTAAAAGAGGAAAGTAAAGATTTTACAACAATTCATCAACCATAACCATATATGTATAAAATTAATAAAACAATAAAAGTAAATGAATCAATTTAGAAAAAAACTGAAAAATACATATAAGGAGCAAAGGTTTTAAAACAAATGCAATATCATCAACACGTGTAAATTTACATTAAACTACGGATTAATTGATTATGCTTCCTAAACGTCTTCCAACATAAAACTGAGCAATTAAACATGTTTTGGTTAGCCACTATTAGCTTTTTATTTCTCAAAACTGTATAAAGAAATAAACAGCAAATGATAATTGTATTCATAATGAACATTGTGCTATAAACCAAATATCAGCATGGCTGTGATCACCTGTATTTTTATGTGATGATGATCTTCTATTCTCTTTTGTTTTATTTCTGTAGAAGTCTTTCTCTCAGCGCAGACAGTCTGCACCCTCTGTTATCCTCAGCAAAGCCCTTACAAAGTCAAAACCTGTTGCCAGGTATGAGTTATGAAAAACTAAAACTCTGTGTATGTAATGATGCATTCTGTAAATATAAATATCAGATTGCGTGGCTTTTACAGTCTGCTTCAGTCTCAATGAGCAGTTTGTTTGCAACTTCTGGCACGATGTCACAGCCAGCGTTTGTGTGCATGCAAGAGGCTTCTGAATATATTTGCATTTCACTGAAAGGAGAGAATGAAGAGATGCTGCAGAACCAGCCTGTGTGTGGTCTCTCAACCAGCGTCTGCACGTGTTTGAGTGCGTGAAAGAGTGACAAACAGAAACACAGGCTGACTGAAGAGTGTGTCCTTTCTGAAATCTACCTTTTGTCTGACGTGCAGCTGTAACACTGGAGCTAATTTATCAATGAAGCATGTGGAAGAGCGCACAAGTCAGACGCTTTGATTAATTACAGACTGACTGATGAATTGGTTGTGCTTTTATGTAAAGTTGCAAATATTTAAGAGAAGATGTCTTGGGGAAATTGGATATTTTGTATATGTTCACTAATGTTGTCTACTCAAGTACTGTGTCTTTGTCTCTCATGTTTGTCAGGGATTGTGCATCTCAGGTTAGTCAGGACATATGATTGGAATTTAAAATACTTTAATATATTTTAAAATGTAATTTATTCTAGTGATAGCACAGTAAATTTTTCAGCTGCCAGTTACTCAAGTCTTCTGTTTCACATGATATCCTTGTAATACGCTGATTTGGTGACCAAAAACCTTTCTTATTATCAGTACTAAAAACAGTTGTGCTGCTTAATATTGTTTTTGCAAATGGTATACAGTTTTTGTTGAATTTGTAATGTATAGAAAGTTCAAAAGTTTATTTTGACAACATTTATTTGAAATAGAAATTTGTTGCAAATGTCTGTGTGGTCACTTTAATTATTCCTTAATAAAAGTATTCAATAAAATAACAAACAAACAAAAAGGCCCCAAATTTCAAAATGGTAGTTTATAGAGCTACAATTAAAAAATGGTAAGATGGTATAGTTCTATTAATTTGGTCTTAATGTTTTTTTTTCAGGTCAGTTATGCAGGTGAAGCAGAAGAAATGTGTGCGTGTGAGTGAAATGTGGACGGCGAGCTGTGTAGATGAGGTGTGTGAGGCCAGTACTGTTTCAGAGAGGAGTTTCGTCATGGGCTGGCCAACTTACAACTGTGTGGCTACTTTTAGGTACACACACACACACACACTTACATTACATAAAGCCAGTCTAAAAGGACCCAATGATTTATCCTCTAAAAGTTATGTTTTGTGCATCTGTACAGCACTTTAGAAGAGAAAGACAGGTGGCTGTCTCTTATCGAAGGGTCAGTTCTTCAACTGTACTTCTACAACAAACAGAGTAAAGAAACAAATCCTCTTATCTAAATTTCTCTTCCTCCTCTTTTAAATTAGTTGTATAAAAGAAGAAAAACAGAGTGATGATCCGAAGATGATTCCCCTCAAGATATTTGCAAAGGATGTTGGGAACTGTGCCTATGTGAGAACTGATTGCTTTGTCAGTATAAAATTATGTACTGCAGCTTTGATGTGTAAATGAATGCGAAATTTCTTCTATCTCTTTAGGCAAAGACTCTTATTATCAGCAACACAGACTGCACCTCCGAAGTCATTAGCACAGCACTGCAACAGTTTGGCCTTCCGGTACGTTAAAACTCACTAACTATAGTGAAAGAATTGTATTACCTTTTTACCTAACTTATCGATTGCTTTCGTCTTTGCACTCAGGGAGGAATAAAAGATTATAAGTTGTGGGTGTGTTCAAAACAAGATGAAACCCCATATCCTTTAATCGGTAAGTACTTCCCACATTCTCAAAGCAATCAAACATTTAAGCTGTTAAAGTACTGTTGTGTCAGTATCTGATACTTTCCCTGCACAGTAGCTTTTTTACGGGTCTTTTGTTCCACCAGGTCACGAGTTTCCTTATAGCATTAAGATGAGCAACATTCGCCTGCTGCAGCAAGAGGCAGTGACATCATCCTACAGCCAGATGGCTCTTTTGCCAATTGACGCTCACTGTCAATTCTTTCTAAAGCCCAGCCAAATAAACAGCACCTTCACAGGTGAGAGTCATGCCTGTTTTTAGAAATACTACATACGACATGCATTAAATTGTTATTTACTTTAACTACTGAAAACAGTAGTATGTGGTTTCCCTTGCGTTCTACATTAGTCCACAAAAAACAGACTGTACCTGTTTCCAAACCCATTTCTTCTGGCACTCGAATCTCACCAATCGCACCCACCTCTACAACCAACACACATACACAATATCTTGAAACATTTCCTCTTTTTAATCTTGTTGGCCTCTCTTGCATACATTTCTCCAAGCAGAGCAGAAAAGCAAGAGGAGGAGGATGTCTCTTCTTAGCTGGGCTTTCAAACGAAGCTTCAGCACTGAACACACTGTCCAATCTGAATCTCCTGGCCAAACTATTTCAGCAGCTTGTGGTTATCTGTTTGGTCGACCTCTAAGTGATGTGATGAAAGACAATACCCTGCCATCACCCATTGTGGTACTGATAATCCAAACATTTTAGAAAATTAAAAACATTTGTTCGTTCAGTAATTCATACTCATACAGTAATAATATTATATGTTAAGATTATTATATTACGTAAATGAAAAGATATTTAAACCCTTCAAACATTCATGTTCCTTTATGAAAAGATATAATAAGCATTATTTTTGTTAAAATATGATAACGTCTATTTACAGTAATAGCACCAGTTTTTATTTGTTTTTGAAAGGACATGCTGAAGTGTTTGTGCCGTGAGGGGACCATGACGCGTGGGATTTTCCGGCGCTCTGCTGGAGTCAAGGCCTGCAGAGAATTGAGGGAAAAACTGGATTCGGGTCACTATGAAGAGCCACTGAGTGGAGAGCCTGTACTTGTTACTGCTTCAGTGTTTAAGGTAGATATTTGAGTATGTAAACACTTCAAAAGTTTTGGCTCTTGAAAAGTATCAGAGTAATGTTTTTGAAAGTTTGAATGCTTACCAAGGTTGGTTAAAAATACAGAAATATTGTGAAATAACACTTTTATATTTGAATATATTTTAAAAAGGAATTTATTCATGATGACGACAAAGATTTCATAAGCAACTACTTTATTCAGAAATTTATTCTAATATGCTTCTATAACTTTACACATTTCTCTTCTGTCACACTTTTAATGAATGCATCCGTTAATGCATATTGAATAAAAGTGTATATTCTTCCCAATAACAACAAAAAAAGTTAACATTGACCTCCACATTACTGAACGGTGGCACAAGTCAAGAATAAACACTGATTGTATCATGACGACTATCTGTGCTCATGTCTGTTTTTGATTGGTAGGAATTCTTACGCAATATACCGGGCAGCCTGCTGTGTGAAGAGCTCTATGAGCAATGGCTCCAAGCAGTGGAGCAGGATGGTGAAAGAAATAGACGAATGACGGAGAGCAATCTGTTACATGAAGTTCAGAGGTAACCTGCCAGTAACGCTCTGATTAGTTTATCTGGTTTTGTAATGCTAGTTTGTAAAGAAGGATAAAACCTTGATAATGATGGATCAAGGCTATGATATTACTGCACACCTTAAGCAGATTTAGGTTTGGCAGCCAATTTCCTTTAGCTTTATGAGTTATATAAACATGAAGACACTTAACTCGAATGTGTTGGTTCTGCCCACATTCACAGGCTTGTTCAGCTTTTACCTAAAGAAAATCTCCTGCTGCTGAGACACGTGATAGTGATGCTGCACCACATCCAGCTCAATGCTGAGCATAACCAGATGACCTCTTTTAACCTGGCTGTGTGTATAGCACCTAGCTGTCTGTGGAATCACAAACGACAGTCTCATGAAAAAGATGTCAAAAAGGTAAGCGCACGTGCTTTATTTTTACCAGATTATTATAATATCTGCAGAGTGCATGAGCATTAGCTGAAGTAATCATCGTTATTGCTCTCCAAAGAACATGTAAATGGAAGCAGAAATGGAAATGTAATAGACATAGGTAAGAAAATGTAATTGCCAATGTAATCTGTACACAGGTGTGTGACCTTGTGCGTGTCTTGATTGACAACTGCTGTGCGTTGTTTGGGGATGAAATTATAACCCTCTTAAAGGATTTGACTGAAGACAATAGAAGCAACCGCGGATCAGGTTACTATAAATACAGACATAATTCACAACAACATACTGTACACACCCATACAAAACAACAAGATATAACCGAATATTTTGCCAGCCTGAAAATGTTTATTTGGCTAATTTAACTGCTTAACTATGAATAAAGTATAATAATTAGTGCTGTGCAGCAATTAATTGAGATTAATTGCATCTAAAATAAAAGTCTTTGTGTACATGATATATGTGTGTATATTTATTATGCATGTATATAGGCTAAATACACACTCACACAGTCATTCATATATTTAAGATCTGTATATATATATATGTGTAACAATAATTTATATAACAATATTTATATAATATAAATTATATGAATATATATATATATATATATATATATATATTGCCCAGCACTAAAAACTCTAAGGATATTAATGCAATTGATGTTTTATTGATTTTTGTTTTTAATAGTTATAATTATTCTAGTTTTAGTACTTCAGATGATTATTTTTCCGTTTTAATTTGTGACAAACATTTATCATTTTCATTTAGGTTTAGTATTTTCATGTAACATTTATCTTTTATTTTATTTATTAATTTTATTAATATTTAGATTTTTCATTTAATAAAGCAATAAAGGCACATTATTTATAATATAATTTTTAAAACATTTTTTATTGTCTTTATATATTCCTTTTTCTCTTCCTGCTTCTAGTGGGGTCCCTGCAGCAGATGTCAGATTCAGGTTACGAGAGTCTAAAGAACGAGGTGAATACTGACACAGAGGACATTTCTAAGACCCGTCCTCTTAAAGACAGTCGTAGTATGGACTCACTCATGTCACTGAGTGATTGTGACCTCGACTGTCCAGAAAACAACTTCCTGTCTTCTAGCCCATTGGCACAAATCAGAAACTGTACATCCACAGTGCGTCAAATCCGATCCCTTAATTTACACAGACACTCCATCTCCACCATTGCTTTGACTTCTCAAGAGCCGGAAAAACCTGTAGAAAGTGAAAAATATGAAAAGTTTAAGAAACCTGATGAGGTCAATGAAAATGTGTTTTTGGAACAAAGCTTTCAACAACTGGATTTCATGAGAGAAAAGCAAACTCCACCAACTTCCAATATATCATCACCAGTAACTTCACCAACACACTCACTTGTGAGTTCAATAGACAGTCCGTTTCTTCTGTCCAACCGAAAGACCCTTCATTCTCCACAGGATTCTCCAGCCAAGATTGATTTACTCTCTCAAAATGAAACAGATTACCAACACTCAAACAGCTTGCCCAGTGAGCAATTACCTCCACCAAATAATCAGAGGAACGTCATTGATATTGAAGGGGGTTTACACCCTAAAGTGCCCAAAAATCCTCCTCCTTATCAGCAGGCCTTACAAAAGCGCAACAGGAAACCAATCTCACAGACTCCCACTCAAACACCTTTACATAAAGGAAAAGGCCTTTTCTACAAGGGGCCCCGGAGCCCTTTAGGAGACCCCAAGGTTTCCCCTAACCCTCAGACCATCAGGTTCACCTGTCAAACCAGGACCAAAGAAGAGGTCAAGCTACCACAGAGTGTGTTTTATGGACAGAGTTGCAAGTTGACGGTGCACAAAATCAGGGGGCCGAATGCAATCCTGAAGTCTGCCAAACTTTCTGGGCAGCATCTGAAATGTAAAGCACTTGATTTGCATCCCTCCTCTGGAAAAATAGTGAGAGACTACTTTATGGATGCTTCTCTCGGAGAGAAGCAAGCTGTTGGGAAAGGCCAAAAGCTCAGCTGTTGCAGTAGCAGCCAGTGGATTGTGTAAAGGCAATGGGAAGTCATTTCAAAAACAGCACAAACACTGGGACCCCATTAATCATTATAATCTGCAGTTTCTTATAATTAACAATTACATGCTTCAGATTACAGTATTATTACATATTTAGAAAAGCTATTAATACTTGCAGTTTGAGCTTTAGAACACTTTGTTTTCTTGTAAATATTTACAATTATTAGAATATTATGCATGAGATTTTATTGTACCTACATTAACTTTTTTCTCCTTATGCAAGTCAAACAGAAGCATTTAAAACATTCAACAACAGCACACACTTATACTCAAATTTACAAATTATACAGTAGGGCTGTAAGTGGACAATTTGGTTGAAATGTCAGATGGTTAAATGTTTACCTGATTTTTATATTTTATTTGAACCAATTATTATAGTCTCATTTTTATTATGTGTATTGCAAGTCATTTTAAAGTGTATTGTTTGCTTAGGTTTATTTTTATGAACACAAAAAAGTTATTTCATTATTGTCAGAAATATCAACTGATTATTCGATTACCAAAATAATTGTTGGTGACAGCCCTAAGGAATCTATATATATATATATATATATATATATATATATATATAAAAATCCATTTTCCTTGATTATATTAATACTTGATGACTCGTATTTTGATTCTATAAGATGAATGCTGCAGTTTTAAGGTCAAAGATGATTTCATTTTAAGATGATGTGTGAATATTTTTATGCCTTTTTGTAAACATAGCCATACCTTTTTGTAAATGTATACAAAAGTTTGACAAGAAAAAATAGATTTATAATTACAATATTTTACAGCACTTAAAAAAACAACAACAATGCTATTCAATACAGTGCTACACTATTTAATTAGAATTTTCATCATGTTTTATACCATAAATCTTATTAAAAACTAGTAATCCCTCTTGTGTGTGCCCTAATATATTTTTCAACACGTGTTCACAAACATATTTCAGCTGAGTAATTTGCATTCTAACTGCTCGCGTCAATCGCATGAATTTAACAGGTATAACAGCAAATCATATTCAAATATAATAAATGGCATGTTTCCTAGAGGATGAATATGTAGCTTTCAAATGCAAAAAAAAAACAAAGCAACTTAAGAAGTTAAACATGATAATTTATTGCAATAAATCAGTGACAGTTATTTCTGCATTCAAAATGTATAACAACAAGATGCTCACACCTCTCATTGTGCACAATTCAAAAATTACAATCACCAAAATTATAAAAACTACTTTTGTAAATAATATTCAGCGATAAATGTTATCATTTAAATTGTAGTTTTCTATTAAAATTGTACATATTAAAATACCTGTTATTAAAGATATCTCCATAATGCAGTGTTTGTGAGATACAGCTGGGCTTTATTTTAAAGATTATATTTTGGGGGGGGCTGCGGAGGACTCTTTTTCACTGTCAACTCGAGCATCAGATATCACGTCTGGCACACGCAGAATCATCCCATCCAGATCCTTCCTCAAACACACCTGACAGCCCAGACGAGATCTAAAAGATGTACATATAAATAAAACAATCATTAATATCAAGTCAACTTATGAACTGCAAAAAAACGGAAGTTAAAAAGATGTGCACTTTTTCAATGTACATGCGCCATGCGGATCTGTCATTAATTAAATATCCCTTAAGTTGTTCAAAACCCCTAAGACTCATTTAATACATTATGGTTTATTAGACTTGAACCACTGGAGTAACATGGACTGAGAGCTATTGCATGGCTTCTGAAGATCATTTTAAAATGATCTCCTTTTGTTGAGTGATTTGGTTCACTCACGTGTCTGTAAGCCCATAAGCTAAGTCCAGCATGTCCATTTCCTCGTCAGAAACAGCTCCAAGCTTCTTATAAACGGCTTCCTCAAAAATAAGGTGGCATGTAGAGCAGGCCAAAGTTCCCTCACATGCACCTAGTTCAAAAACCCAGAAGAGAGAAACAAAAATATTAGCCTGCAACAAGCTAGTAAGACTCGCAGTCATTTA
Source organism: Enteromius treurensis (assembly GCA_032275025.1). Classification (NCBI taxonomy): domain Eukaryota; kingdom Metazoa; phylum Chordata; class Actinopteri; order Cypriniformes; family Cyprinidae; genus Enteromius; species Enteromius treurensis. The sequence continues at coordinate 7,829,681 of JAUCMU010000151.1, forward strand.
CATTGCCATGATAAGCATTCAAATGTTCACCTTTAGATTAGATAGCAAAATTCCTGCAAGGCTTTAGACTGTTCACAGTAGCCAAATAATTTTGGCCTTTCTATAGCGCTCACCTTTGCTCAGCCTGCAGTCTTCATAGACAGTACACAATATGCACTGGAAAAATGTTTATCATGTAGTCTAAAAATGTGTTTCACATGGATTTATTCAAATCCAAAATTATTTAATAATATTACCCGAGACAAAGCCATTTTAAGGATTAGAGCAGGAATAAATCACACGTTTTTATTTCTTATAGCATGTGAAGGAAAAAATGTATAGTTGCCTGAACAAATAAAACATACATTATTAGACTATTAGTACAATATTTTTCATAACTTACCAAATCCATCAATATCTAGATCATTGTTAACCACAACATCAAGTAGTGATTCTCCAGTTAAAGCTTTCACCGTGATCCTTTTTCCATCTCGATTCAGAAAGTGAACCGTCACCTTCTCCTCAGCCCTGCACAGAGACATTTTAAAAAGCAAAGATGAAGCCATCATCATAAGTGCTATAAGAAAAACCTAGAACAATGATTTGTTGTATCCTTAAGCACCTGCTGCTGAAAACTCTGGATAAACCTCTTGTTGTTCTTGTTAATCAGACCACTGTTTTATGAAGCCAAAGGATTTCCCTTCAAATGCAGATCTGGTTTTTATAGTTTTAACCCATTTTAGACTTTCCTTGACACAGCTCTCTTTTTGATTTTCAGGAAAATTGAAACAACAACTAACTTTTGTGCTGAATGTTTAGTCATCTATGGTTCAATACACAACTACACCAATATCCTGAGCATGAATTCACCTAAGCTTTAGTAAAACCCTCCAGAGAAAAGACGATTTATGCATGGAGGCTTAAGCAGAAAGAGGGAGCATGAGGGGGATTTAGGTGCAGTGGTCTTCATTAGGCAAAACATGATGTGTGGGAAAATGTTTGCTTCATTTGCCCAAATACAGTACCATGTTTTGGAGTAATACGGTAATTTGAGGTCAATTTGAATACAGTCTGCAATCATTCTAGATAATTTAAGAAAAAAACAGAAACTTGAACTTGTATGTAACGAGAGAGACCACAGTGTAACAGAATATATATGCAAATACTGGTCAGATTGTTTTCTTCTTTAAATAAGTACAGTACTATACTCAGGGACGGATTATGTTCTGAGTGGGCCCCTGCACAAAACATGAAGGCAACGTTCGCACCTCCCCCTGAGCAAAACCTTCTGACAACGTTCGCGTGTGTACTCCTGGGCCCATGGGCAGCGGCCCCACTGGCCCGGTCTATAATCCATCCCTGACTATATTATAACTTAACTATGAATAAGGCTTAAAAAAGGTCCTCTGAGAGCGACTCGGAAAAAGGGGCGAGGTCAGCGGAGATCGTGAAAATTTAAAGGGGAAGTACACAGAACAGAGTGATTTCAAAAGAGCTGTTTGGTAAAATGAGCTTTTTAAAAACTATCTTTGAGAAATTTTAAAACAAACCATATTACAAACTTTCCATTAAGACCCTACAGAATCATATTAGCTAGTGGGAAAACTGGGTTTGTATGACCCCTTTAAAGAATCCTTGCAAATCGCCTTTCCTGATAATGTGCTAATTAGCAAGTTTCACTATCCTCTGAGAGCACCTCGGAAAAAAGGGGCGGGGTCAGCGGAGCTCGTGGAGATTTAAAGGGGAAGTACACAAAACAGAGTGATTTCAAAAGAGCTGTTTTTGACAGGGTAAAATTAGCGTTTTTAAAACTATCTTTGGGAAATTTTAAAACAAACTATATTACAAAATTTCCATTAAGACCTTAAAGAATTATATAAGCTTGTGGAAAATTGGCTTTTTATGACACCTGTAAGTAACTGATCACTTCAAGAGGGTTTGATCTGCGTGCGTGTGTAAAATAACCTTCAGGAAACGTAATTTATCAGTGGATCAACCATAACAATAATCACATTCTTAGTTACCAGCCATAGACCCAAAGATAAAAATGAGATAAAGACAGATAACATTAAATAAAGAGGAACACGTTATTACACAATGTACACATGCTCAATATACTTGTAACCCAATAGCCTTGACCCACAAAAAAAACTGCAAACGCTAAACAACACGTTCAACCAATTGCACAACTGGAAATACAGTAAGCCCCCAAAAGAAAGTTGCAGACTTAAGCCACACGTTTGTCATTGCATAGGACATGAAATATCAAAGAATGAGTAGATTTTGCAAGATCACTCAGAACTTATCTGGACCGTGTTTTTAATGACTTCTACCCCATAGATCCCAAGGTCATTTTAGTCTATGTATTAAATCCCTTCTCACGTTCACTAAGGTGTCCAATCAGACTACTACAGGTGCAGTTTATCACAAACTCATATCATTTAAAAACATTTCCATTTTCAACATTATGTATATTCTTTTATTATGTGAGCCCCATGAAACTGTGCCACTGTGGTGGTGGCATGTTTTGTTTGACAGAAACGCTTAAAGAATTACTTTTTAAAATACTACTCGTTTTGACAGTTTGTTATCTAACTGTTAACCTGAAGACATTACATGTTTTACGTAAGCACACTTTTGCGGACATTACATCACCACACCACTGCTGACAGTATTGTTCAACGGATCGGTTTTAAATGCCCCATCTTTTTAAAAAGGCACTTTCTTACCTCAGTGGATTTGTTACTGTGTTTATTCCTCTGCTGTGTGTGTAGCTCCCGGTCACGCATTGAGGAAACGCTCTGAATGTTTGGTGCGCCGCTTTACGTACCACAGCCACTCGCTGGAGAAACACTCTCAGTGCACATGCAGACATTGTAATATATTTTGTTTTCAGATCGCTGAAGAACAAACTAACGTTACCACCGTTGCATGTGTGATGGAATTAAACTTTCGACTCTTTTTACAAGGCGGAAATTGCGCTGTGCTGCTTCTTCTTTCGATTTTAACGGCGGCTTGCATCCGTAAGCGTTGCACTACCGCCACCTTCTGGTTGATTCTCTGATAGTTCTCCGCTCTATTTCCAGACCATTTCCTCCAAAGATTATATTTTGTACATCAAACCAGTATTAACCCTCCTGTTATCCATTCAATGATTAACGTACGTACATATATAATTGACTTTTTTTTGTTGCTTCAGATTGAATGACTTTTCCTAATTTTATGGGGAAAACTTGGTAGACATAAAATTAACATGATAGCCTATTATTTTTTTCAATGCCCTGTACACATTTTGTCAATTTGACCCCAGGGTCTTTTAGCTGTATAAAACATAAGAAATATAAAAAATGCACACACATTTGTTTTGGGTGATATTGAGGTCACTATAAAATGGTATGATTTTATAATATGCACTATAATTTAATATGTTAAGTATAATAAAAATTAAAATAAAAAAACTAGCACAACCATACCCACAGTTGGCCTAAACCAAACAGCATGTGTATGTTTTTATATTCCGGTGTAATCCTAAATATACACAGCTCTATGGGGACTCGTGTCATGGTGGGGTCCTAGATTGAGGTCCTCTTATGGGTAAGCAAGCTTATAAATTTTAGTTTTTTTAAATCTTAAAATGCAGAAAGTTTTCTCTAAGGGGTAGGTTAGGCATAGGATGACAATGACAATGTAAAAACCGTTATGCCTATGGAGTCCCTACAATGATAGCAGTGTAGACGTATGTGTGCTTAATGGAGATCTGCTGTATGCCACCGGTCCATGATCGTGTACATGTATTTAATGGAATCTGTAATTTTTATGTCCCTGTAAAATAATTTTTTTTAACTTAAACTTAACTTAAATAAATTGTCAAAATATGTGTATGTGTGTGCATGTGTGTGTGTAAGCATGTTGAAAGACACTGCCACCTATCGGTGTTCTTAACCACTGCCACACTTTTAAATCTATGCCTGCCATTGCGGTTTCTAATTGGTCGTTATTCAGTGCTATTTACATTGGTTTTTGTTCATTAATAAAACAAAATTTATAAATATATATATATATATAAAAACTTGTTACCTGTACTGTATTAGACTATTCAGGATTTCTCACAGCACTACATAAAATTGCTCTTTTGCTGGGTTTATTTTGTCTGTTGTCCTTTTTTGGTAAATCACTCTGTATAAAAGCGCCTGCTAAATGACTAAATGTTATAAATTAAACTGAATAGCTGGCTAAGTCACCACTTGCCACTGATAAATGACATAGGCTATATTAATGTACAATGCTTATAAGCCTGAAGGGCTCATTTTGTTTGTCCTTCTAAACAGCTCTACTTTGGCAATTGTTCTCCATTTTTCTCAATGGAAAAAAAAGAAGCTGCTTACCAGTGGTCACTTCCTTGAGTTGAGGTAAATTGCAAATGCATTTCCAATTGACTCCTGATTTTTATACAAAACATTTGCAACCATAAAAGCTTTCACTACCCACAAAAACCATTTAGTAACCCAGCCATGTCAAAACTGCAGCTGCACAACAGTAAAATGACCAATAAAATGATCAATAATAAATAATCAGGAGTACTTAAATTTATATTAGAATGTGTAAATATTCTAAAATAGAGTTGAATGTATATTAGAACACATATATATTTATAACTGCACATTTTTATGCACTCAAAATGCTAACATAACGACATTTAACAGCAGCTCCAGTGTTGTCACTAGTCTTGCTGACTAGTTGCTGGTATTGGTCTTCATTACTTTAGCTGCTAAAGTTCAAGTTGGAAACATGAAAAGCTGTAGATGACAAAAAGATTTGACATTATTTTTTGAAATATCACAGCTGGATACCAAAAACAACACCACAAAGAAAGATCTTTAAACATTGTAACAAATCATTTCTATTTATTCAATGTACATTAATGAAATAACTTTGTTATTGTCACAGCACAGATGTGTATGCAGGTTCATCCATAGGGAGATTGGAATGATTTGGTATGTTTAATTCTTTTAGCTGGCTCAAAACCTGTGTGTATCTTAAATTACAAGAAATTCTTAAAGTTGTTTGTTCTGCATGCTTCAAAACAATTAAATTATTTTATGGTCTAAGTAATTAGAAATTATATGTTTCCTCACTTGCATGTTTATTTATCATTCTAAATGCATTTTTCATGAGATTAATCGTTTGAGACTAAGGCTTTCCCATGCATCCCACTCAAATTTCACATCTGACATCCAGCAATAAGCAATGCACTCATTAAATAATCCGATGAGGTAATCCAATAATAGACTAATGTACTACTAGGTGTGTAATAGTTTACAAAGCACTGTTTTAGTGTACACTTTTAGTACAGTTGAGCTATACACTCCAAAATATTTATTATGGATAATGTTTTTGATTGCACACATAACATTCTGACTGCAAACCACAAAAGCAAAATACGTCCATTTAAATAATAACTTAACTTTGTTCTGTGCTTGCATTTTGGATTTTGGCTTCATTTATGTATCATTCATGGCTGAGAATTAAAACTATAGGCCTATAAGAGTCTATGCACATACACATGAAAATCAGACATAAAATCGAAATTTCTTTTCAATATAAAGACACTTTGATGATACTGGACATTATGATGTCATTGTGTGAGAGGTAGTGGTGGCTATGGATTGAGGTAAACTGGAACAACAGAAAAGAGACCTCATTATGTTGTCAGCATCTCTCCTCATGAACAAGTACAATAAACAGTCAGCGAGTGGGTTGAGATACAAGAGAAAATGACAAAAAAGATAAATTTTCTCAGCAATAGGAGATGGAGGATCCAGGAGCATATAAAACAAACCTGCAATTGAGAGGGGAAGGATAAGTAACGTGTAATTCAGCAGCACAAGAGACAGACTGCCCAAAATTAATTTCCGCTTATGAGAAGTAAGTGATGTTGCATGAGAGAGACCCCTCCAAGTACCAACAAAACACAGGATGATTACTGAGTAAGGAATAAAACATGCCAGACTTTGGGACAACATGGTAAACACCTCTAGATCTCCAATTTTTATAAAGGTCAAAGGCATTAACCAGATGATAAAAGAAATAAAACAGGAAACTTTTACTGAATGGTGGGACCTATACCAATGAGGATAGGAAACTAAAATGTATCTTTCCATAGCAATAAATGCCATAAAAAACAAGCCAACAATCAAACAATACTTATATGCACTCCACAATACAACCCTCGCTAATTCGGTTGTTAATACATTTATAAAACCAATCTGTAGCAGATCTGATAGAATCAAATGTATAACATAAACCGAAGCAGCACGCTGAGACTTGACGAGAAAACACAATGCACACAGGGTTAAGCAGACGACTGGAATCTCAAAGACGCTCACAATCCAGATAAACACTGCTTCCACATGATCTAATTTAATAGTATAGTTCACTATAGGTGACGTGTTGAACCCAGAGCCGTTGAGTTGCATCATGTTGTCTCAGAAAGTCACTGAAATAACAACAAAACTGAGATAAGTTTACTGTTGAAAGACTTCTGAAACAAAAATCACACACACACAATCATTTCTGAATATAACTGCATATGTAACAAATCATAATAAACGTACGATTTATTTGGGAATGTCAGTCTCATGCTAAATTATTAACATCATTATTCATTTCAATTAATAAACATTAAATGATGAACCTTGTTGCTTTGAGGTAAATTGTACATTTTGACTGATTATTTTACATTAATGCAAATAGATAAAGAGTTGAATGCATACTGGGCTGTTTAGTTAAGAATATAATTTTTATGTCTAAATGACAAAGCTGGAAGCGTGACTTTGATCTATCCCTATAACAATCATTCTCACATCCTCTTGCATAGTCTCATTTGATAACGTCAGATTCTCACCAGACATATAGTTCATCCACCTATTGGTTTTTGCATACTATTATTTTGGCAAACATTCTTTCACATTTGATATATTAGGGAAGTATTCAATTTCAGAGTGAGTTACTGAATGATTTTGACAAGGCTGCAATACATATGCCTAAATGTGTTTGTCTGGACATAAAAAACTTTAAATTCTAATTGCTGTGTCTGAAAAGTTACCCAATTTGAACTTTTATTAACTTCACTGTTTTATAAAATCAATACCACACTTAAAATCTGTTGGTTTGTATATCAGCAAGGCTGATTGATAAAATAATAAGCAAATCAATCAAAAAAAGCTTTACATTTTGTATTTATCAGAAAAAACGCATTTCAGAATCAAGCAAATGTAGATGACCTTGAATATAATGCATATTTATATAATGATTTATGTATTCACTTTTACTCTTAAAAGACGATAACACAAACACAGAGCCAGTAATACAAAGATAGCTAACAAAATGAGCGTTCTTACCTGGAATCGACTGTTGATGTTGGTTACTCATTAGTTGACGATGGTACATACATGGTGTTCAAGTGATCGTCTAATTGAACAAATAACCAGTGTTTTTAAATGTGACTTAGATGCAGATAATAACTTGCAACCAAAAGACATCATTTAAAATGCAATGCATGCCATAAAATACATAACCACACTCAAACAGCACTGATCTGCACTGATAAATGTAATTTCCTTTCTTTGTATAGTTAAAAATATAAGGCTACACTTTACCAGATCAGAAGGAAATCAAATGCATAGCATTAACTAAACTGTAATGATAAGTACTACTGAGAAATCACACTGAAAACAAGTTTTTCTCTTCCACATCCACAAAAAAGGCAGTGTTTGTAGAAGTAGACAGGGCATTTTGAAATATATAAGAAGGCTTTCTTTTACCTAGAATCCGACTGTATCCACACCGCACTGAAGATCAGCACTCATCAGCTGATGATGATATTCTGAAGAATTTGGCAAACACAGTAAGTTTAAATGACCTTCCGAGAAGCTCCAGTATTTCCCCTCGGGTGTTGAGGAAAACCCACAAAGTGTTTTTACTTAACTGCCCTGGTGTAAAAATTGTTTTGGTCTCTGCGCTTAAAATCCATTTCCCCCACTAACACACTAAAAGCCTGTTAAAAGCATGCAATGGATTGATAACATTGTGACCACACATTTCCATTCTTATTAGCCATTCTAATCAGGGGCGTAGCACCAAATTCTAGGCCCTATGCACAAGCAGTGGCCATTGGCCCCCTTAAGCTTGAGGTTCACAACTACCTACGACACCATTTAATACATCAATCTGATGCATGTATAACTACGACGCCCCTGATTCTAATTGTTTATTACATACATTGCCAATATTTATAAAGTGTTTTATATAAAGTATTTCAAATATTGTTATTTTGTTTGTGGTTAATTAACAGGGTAAATAATAGGTTTCTTTTCAAACCCACCCCACCACAATGAAGAAGCAATATGACAATCTTCAAGAAGCTTTTTCAAGCACGTGTTCCACAGACATTAACAAGCCCTGCTCCTGCTGCACTTGCTTGTACTTTAGGCATCTGATGTTTTAATCTCAGGGTTCTATAATTGCAGAGCAGTCACTGAGAAATCCACGTCTTGAAATCCAGACTGAGATCCACTTAAACCACTGATGATCCTGCACGTTAGTTGATGATGATATTTCCTAAGTCTAAATGAACTATAGCAAAACAACAATTTAGAAAGTAGTTTATTTCAATTACAAGACTCTGAATAATTATAATGGGAATGCTTTTGTGGTAAGCTCTGTAAAGATGCACTGTAAAAAAATCCAATTACCAAAATGTTGGAAGGGCAAAAATGTTTTAGTTAAACTAATTTTATAGCTTGGGCTAAAAACATTAAATTAATGGTTATTTTCAAATCCAGTCAACAATCGGACTGCTAAATGCTGACTAAACTAATAAAACTAACGTGAATGTTACACAATGTTTCTGGTCTTGTGGATGGCGCTTCGGAAGAGAAGCTCATCGTTCAGAACGAAAATTAACAACTGAATAATTTCACATGGCCGTTCAACAAGTCTTTGTCAGTTCCATAGGTGGTGAATCACTAGATAGTCAATTTGCATTGCAAGATTTCAGACCTAAACCAGTCAGGTCTTACAAGGCACCAAACACTGGCACATGACCAGAACGCTCCACTGCAACTGCATGTGTGTACTTTCAAGGCTAGGAGTTTATTGTTTTCATTCCAGGTAATATGTGTAAATGTTTAGAGCTTTTACTACATTTAAAATCTGCTTTATTGTTCTCAGTGGCATCTATGCTAATATTAGTTTGTTTTATTCTTATTCCGAGGTGAATGTAACCTCCCAGATCCAGGATGTATTCAGATCAGATAGTGGATTAGCACCTAGAGATGACCTCTACAGCCCTGAATGCCAGTGGAGACCATGTCAGCTAGAGGAGCTCCAGAAACAGACCACCTCCAAAGACCTCGTTGGCCATCGGGACAAGACTACGAGAACCAGACAAGAAACTACACCATGCTGATTTCATCTGGCAAGAGAAGAACAGTTGAACAAGTCAGAAATTGACTTAACATAAAATTTCCGCGGACCTTGTTAATAAATAATAATTAGTTTAAGCCGGTCGAAATTTTTACAGTATGGTCAAATTTATGTTCTTAGCTCTGAAAAAGGACCACAAACAGCGAAACCGATTTCAGAGTGAAGCAAAAAGTAGAATTCTATAATGTATTTATAAAAATATTGTTATATATATATATTATAACTTTTTAAAAAATCTTACTTAGAATTTGACTCTTTATCCTCTTACAGGACTGATGATGTTACTGTTCACAAGATGATGGTGTCTGTGAAAAGTTCATATCATCCTTTTATAGAATGAATCACTTCACTTAAAAGGGAAGGTGGCTTTTCAGTCAAAGCAATGGCATGATGAGACTAATAAAACACTGTAATTACATTTCTGTTTCAAAGATAAATAATGAATGATGATGATGCTTTTAGCCATTATCACTTCAGCAATGTTGTCTTCTTTTGTTGCATACAGCGCTTGCATCTTCTTATCTGAGAATGTATATATATATATATATATATTGTATATTGTACATATATATTGTATAATTTTTTTGATAGTGTCTTTAAGTGTCTCAATACACGTTTACATGCCACACAACATCACATGAATGTTCCCCAAGCCTGGAAGCACTGGTAAATTACTTTGGAATCACAAGTTTATAAGCCTATAATTGTGCCCTTCTCTGCCACCGTTTATCTCAAGAATGATAAATCTACCCAGTAACAGAAAATTCCTCTGACAAAGTCGAATAATAGAGTTCTACATTACAAATTATAATTTCGTTTTGTAGTAACACGTCTTGATTCCCCCTCCACCTATGTGCGCGCTCACTGCCGCCGCGCAAGCGCACAGAACCAAAATAATGATGCCGTGGCTAGCCTCCGTTTAACACTGTACGATGGGCGGGGTTTAAAGCAAGACGAGCCAATCAGAGTGCCCCACGACCAGTGGGCATGATGTCCGCGGGCCTGACAGCTATGCGAGTGTCCAGCGTGTCTATAGGAACTCTATACTTTAATTCAGTGATTTGACGGAGGAAAGAAAAAGTAAACATGGTTGCCATAAACCCAGTGACGCACAAACTACTAAACTACATTCCCTTTTTACTAGTTTTGATCGATCTTCGATACGACGGTAAGTGGCCAGTTCTATTGTTTAAACAATGTTTAAACACTGTTGTATATGTTCATCTTCAAGGCAGTCATTTAGAGAAAATGACATTTAGAGAAAATGACTACGTAGCTTTTATAAATTAACTCAAAAAGTCAATAATAGAGGAAAATACCCGGCTGTTTAGACTACATATGGAAAACTGTAGTAGTTGTAGAAACACGCTGCTTAGGATCCACTGACCTGTCAAGCATGCTTTAAACCTAAATTTAATTATTTTTTTTGGGGGGGATGTTATTTTGTCTATAGCATTGTTTTTTTTTCTATTTTAGGAATTCTGTGATTTCATTGCTAAAATGTATTTTGTCACGAGTTGTCACTGTTTCACTTCACTCAAATTATTACTAATCTAGTCTTCCTGACTCTTTTGTACTCTACTCGACTTTAGTGGACACTTTTGAGGTGTACTAGCTATTGCCATCCTAACAGTACACTAATGGGCACTACTCCAGTGTGCTACTGTATACTTCTAAATACATGGTGCAGGTATTGCATGTATACCTTATTGTGATATGGTTAATTTATACTTGAAACGTATTTACCTATCAGGAGTTAATGGTGGGAAGGATGGGGGTGTTGAGAGTCACCTGGAGATGGGGAAGAAGCTTCTGGCTGCAGGACAGCTGGCAGATGCTTTGTCTCACTTCCACGCTGCTGTTGGTGAGTACTGGATCTATTTACATGAGAACTTAAATGAAATCTTGTGTGGAACATATTCTTTATAAATGTTTATGAAAGTATATATACATGCATCACAAGCATTTTTTTTTCATTATCAGATGGTGACCCCAAAAATTACATGGCATACTATAGGAGAGCAACTGTATACCTTGCCATGGGAAAGTCAAAATCTGCATTACCAGATCTAAGCAAAGTCATTGAACTTAAAGCGGATTTCACATCGGTGGGCTCTAAGAAACCTTTCACATTGTAAAATATGCATTATTATATGATTTACAAAAACCCGTGTAACCAGTGTTTCTTTTTAATCCACAGGCAAGGCTTCAGAGAGGAAACCTACTGCTGAAACACGGCAAACTTGATGAAGCTGAAAGCGATTTCAAAAAAGTGGTGCGTGGCATTTAGTTAGCATTATGGACGCACCGATTAAGTTGATCATTACCTGCCATCTTTAACTTCTATAATAACACCCGAATATGAATTGATTTCTGTAATTGTTAGGTGAAGTCTATTTTCTGTAGCATATGGTTTAATATTAACACTTCAGTAAAAGTGGTTCTTTTAAAAATAAACTTTTCAGATTAGGTTCGGTGGAACATTATGCTAAAATACCGGCTGTTTGTATTGGCCTCAAGTTTTCCGATCAGTGCACACCTAGATATCATGGCCACATAAATCTTCTGAGGAAAATGAAAGTATATTCTAGATCACATTGATATTTCAATTGTAAAATCTCTAAGGAAGCTATATTTAATTAAGTCTCCCTGAAAAGCCCTCATTTTTCTCCAGAGTATTAGTTGGGTGAGTCAGTGGGGTATATTTCCTGCCATTTCCCCAAAGTAACCTCCACAATTTAACTGCTGTTTTGACACTTGCCAGCTCTTCAGTGACACTTTTTTTTTGTCTTTTAGCTCAAATCAAACCCGAGCAGCAGGGAAGAGCAGGAGGCACAAAGCCAGTTAAAGAAATCTGATGAAATCCAGAGACTGGTGGGCCAGGCACAGACTGATTTCAGCCACAGAGACTACGGATCTGCTGTATCACACCTCGATATTATCATTGATGTGAGTTAACCTGGATCAGGGCCTATCTTTAACTAAAACTATAACCAAGAAAACAAATACTACAAATGACAAAAACACAACAAAAATTACTAAAACAAATAAATAAAGTCTTAATCTTAAAATCTAATTAAAAATATTTACAGAAGCTTTAATAGTATATCATTAAAATATATGAAAGTAATTATGTTACAAGGCTCAACAGACCAATACAGGCTGCAGAAGAAGATCTGATCCGAAGAAGTATGTCCCAAAACGGCTATATTTCATAAATGACAATAAAAAATCTATAACAGTATAACAATGATACTAAAATATAATCGTCCCTCTCTTTATTAACTCAAAAGTTCGAATTGACCTTAGAGGTTCCTCTGTGTTTACTGAAGTGATCCGGGTGGTTTTGTCCTGGTGCACAAAGGGATTACTTGTGCTCAAAAAGGGCTCTCTTTGTTCAGTAATGTCATTATGTTTGCTTTGTAGGAACTCTAAACAGAACACATATCAAATTAACAGCCAATAGCAAAATATTATTATTAAAAAACTTTTGTCAAGTCTTTTTTATTTGCTTGTCGTCTTTTCAGACGTGTGTTTGGGATGCGGACTCCAGAGAGCTGCGGGCAGAGTGTTTCATTCAGCTGGGTGAAATGGGCAAAGCCATCAGTGACCTCAAGGCTGCTTCAAAACTAAAAAGTGATAACACTCAGGCTTTCTACAAGCTCAGCACCATCTATTACAACCTGGGAGACCATGAAATGTCCCTCAAGTAAGACAACATGTAGTTATTAATGCATCAGGTCTGGGAGTTTGGAGGTGCACTATAGACCTTAACTGTGTACTGCCTACTATGTTTCAATGATAGTTTAATAATATGAAATTAAATGCAATATTCAAAGATAAATGAACAAGTAAGTGCCACGCTATGCTGCATATCCAAAGTGAATGGCATCCAGTTTTCATTCTGGTTATTTTGAATTATATAATATATTTTTATTTTCTTACTTATTTGCAGTGAGGTAAGGGAGTGTCTGAAACTGGACCCGGATCATAAGCAGTGCTTCAGCCACTACAAGCAAGTTAAGAAGCTGAACAAACAGATACAGGCTGCTGAGGAACTGATCCAGCAGCAAATGTATGTCCCAATATTGCTATATTTATTGAATATTTTGTATGTCCCATGCAGGTCACATAATATAATATCATATATTATACCTTTTCATTAATTTAAATTTAATTAACGAAATTATAACATAATATCATTCAAATATCAAAAACAAGGCTACATTTATTTAATTAAAATACAGTTAAAACAGTATTTAAGATATTAAACAATTTTTACACTTTAAAATTACTATATTCTATTTTAAGATATTTTCAAGTGTCATTTATTCCTGTTATGGCAAAGATTAATTTTCAGCAGCCCTTTCAGTCTTCAATGTCACATAATTTTTTCAGAATATGCACTCAAGGATTCTTTCCCAGAATTCTTCAATAAATAAAAAAAGCTGCTTAAATTAACAGTTTTTATTTGAAACTGAATATTTGGTAGCACTTTACAATATGATTCATTAGTTAACATTAGTTAACAACATTAGTTAACATGAACTAAGAATGAACAATACTTCTACAGCCTTTATTAATATTAGTTAATGCTAATTTCATTATTAAAATCACAAGCTGTGTTTGTTAACATTAGTTTATTCAGTGTGAGCTAACATGAACTAACACTGAATGATTGTATTTTTTATTAACAAATGTTAACAAATATGAATAAATACTGTAAAAATCATGTATTGTCCAATGTTTGCTCCTTTTAGTTAATACATGCTCTAACTAATGTTAACAAATGGCACCTTATTGTAAAGTGTTACCGAATAATCTTCACTTCAACTTATGACCAATTTAATTGAAACGCATTAAAGTGGATGTACACTTAATGACAATCTAAAAATCCTAAATGATTGTTTTCTTAAATTCCCAGGTACAGCGATGCAGTTAATAAATATGAGTCTGTTATGAAGACTGAACCAAATGTTCCTCAATTCATACTTAACGCCAAAGAACGCACATGCCACTGTTTGTCAAAGGTGAGACTTAGTTACTTGACCACAAGGTGTCACTATCTACCAAAGCATACTCTGCATCTGCGTGTAACAGATGTGATTGTTTTGATCTTATTCTTTAGGACCAACAAACTGCCAAAGCAATCTCAGTGTGCAGTGAAGTTCTGCAAGCAGACCCTCAGAATGTGAATGCTTTAAAAGACAGAGCAGAGGCCTACCTCCAGGATGACCAATACGAAGAAGGTAAATATGGACACGATTTTTGTTTTTAATTTGAACCATTGTAATATTTTTTTATATTTTATCAATCAAACAATCAAACGTTTTTCATAAAGCACTTTAAAAACACTGAAGTGGACCAAAGTGCTGTACAGAAAAATAAAGGCAATCAAGTAGTGCTCTCTAACAATGACAAGCCATGCTTCCTGATTATTGAACCAAGCGGGAGTAAATAAAGAGAGAAAAGGTAAGGGCCTAAAACCGAGCCCTGTGGTACTCCACAAGAGAGAGGACACAGTCACCACAGCTAAAACAGAAAGTCAGGCCTTTTAAATAGGACCTGAACCATTGGAGCGCTATGCCCTTGATGCCCACCCACTGCTCCAGACGAGAAAATGAAGATTTCATGCACCGTGTCAAACGCAGCAGTTAAACCAAGAGGCACAGGAATAATACAATCGCCAGCATCAGTAGCTAAAAGAATATCAATATAAACGTCTTGAAGTGCAGATCCTGTGCTGTGTAGCTTTAAAAACCAGACTGGAAAACCTCAAGGACATTGTGATCTTTTAAATAGGCCATTCATTTTCTACAAACTATCTTTTTTAAGGTTTTTCGCAAGATCTGTAGGATCCAGACCATGTTTTTTAATTAGAGGTTGAACTATTGGACCGCAACTGATGGTTAAGAACTGAGTGATGTGTTTTTGGCAAATTGGTGAAGTGACAGAAATGCTTTTTTCTGCAGCCATTGGGGACTTTGAGAGTGCTAAAGAACACAGTGAAAATGACCGACAGATCAAGGAGGGTCTGGAAAGAGCACAACGGCTTCTCAAACAGTCAAAAAAGAGAGATTACTACAAGATCCTGGGTGTAAAGAGGTAAGACAATTTTGGGTCATCTATTAATCAATGCAGAGGCCTAATGCTCATTTTTATGTAAACACCATTAAACTGCTGTGGCCGCAGAACCGCCCAAAAGAAAGAGATCTTGAAAGCATACAGAAAGCTGGCGCAGCAGTGGCATCCAGACAATTTCCAGGATGCAGAAGAAAAGAAAAAGGCAGAGAAGAAGTTTATCGACATCGCTCAAGCCAAGGAAGTTCTCACCAATCCAGGTATATTTTAGTGGCACGTTTGTATCTTCACCCTGTTGTTGCTCGGTTAATGTTCTGTGGTAACTTAGTCCAGTTCTTCTGCTGCTCTGCAGAGATGAGGAGTAAGTTTGATCAGGGCGAGGACCCCATGGATCCAGAGAGTCAGCAGGGCGGAGGGCATCACCACCACTTCCACGGTGGCTGGGATAACTTTCAGGGATTCAATCCTTTCGGTTCTGGACCTTTTAATTTCAAATTCAATTTCAACTAAGGCTTGGGCTGAATAGACCAAGGGCCTGGATATGAACTGGAGTCAGCCTACAGGAACTGGCACCTACTGAACCTGCCCCAAATGCTCGGTTCAGACATGACAAGCACCTTCAAACACCGATCTCAGCTATCAAGTGATCCCTTTGGCTAACTGTCATTCTTCGTAACAGCTCCGGTAATTTCAGGGATCTTAAAATCCAAAGCGCAAGGTTGAAAGATAAGCCAGCGTCTGTGGGCATTAACCTTTTCATTCCCACTAATAAGATGTACATAGAAAGCAATGCTATTTTTCTATGAATCACACTATGCTGTAAATAAAGAAATAAAAGATATGAATGCTTATTTAAATTAAAAAGACTTCTGGATTGTTTTTACTTTGAAGTTCATCGGTATTTATATTAAACCTCAGTGCAATCAAATGCTTTTACAACCAGTATATCAAAAGGACTTGTACCCCCTTTTCAGAATAAAAATATGACTTTATTCCTGAGAAAATCCACATCTTTGAACATCAAGGCATAGAAACAAATGTATACAGAGTCAATGATGTAATATAAATAAAACAGGGAATGTAAAAGATCGGTCTCAATAACTGGGACACGGAGACAGTTTTAGGGAACGGATCTGTAGAGCTGACTAGCAGCAATAATTACTGTAAGATTAATTCTCATAGAGTGCTCTACTTGGTAGTGTTCAGACTTCCAACATAAGGCGATTTAAAAGTGAATTTATTAATGAGACCTTTGTTTTAAATCAATTTGCAATCACAGGTATCTTTCATTAGCAAACACACACTGTTAAAATGATGACAGAATATTTGCTGAAACTGTTACAAAAAGGTCACGTGAAATTAACTGTGAAACAGTATAAACATTGATAGTCTTCTCTGAAGGAATGTACACAATATTTGACATGTTCGTCCCTTATAAATATACACCAGTGCCATGGATATTTCATAAACTGGCCAAAAACATTCAGATAACACTGCAATAATTGATTTATAAAACAAACAAACGTGTTATTTATACAGTTTACGTCTTGAAGTCGGAGAGGATTCACACTAAACCTTCAAACCATTCAAAATCATAATACTGTACATAAAATGTCATGATGTCCTTTAAAATGCTTCCTTGTGTGTATTTCCTCAGTGCTCCTGTTGTGGAAAACACCTCTTTATGGTTGAGTTCAAGATTCACAGGAGATAGGTGCAAACATGAGCACTCAAGTGTTAAAGTTCATCACGTCGAGTGCCTGTTAAAATACAGATGATGTTTATAAACTGTGCTTTACACACAAGGCAAGAAAAAAAAGAAATCTTTTTAGTGAAGACTAAATCTCACCTGTGTGCTGAGGTGATGATGATGATCTACCCTTAGTCATTTTCTCCTTCTGCTCCTTCACCCGTTTGAGAAACTGCTTGATCTCATTGTCGTACTCGGACCATTCTGAAACGATCCTCACCGCTGCACTTAACTTGGGCTCTTTGGTCTTTGGGTTATTGCACTGCAATAAATCAACACAAAGCAAACAGTCAATTGTGGTGGCAAAACACTTCCTTCAACCTTTTCCATCAGTGCTTAGAGTGGCCTTATTTAATTTCTTGAGCACTTGAAGTGAAAACTGCCAATGCTGTTCATCTATAATAGAACTTGATATCAACACTTTCATGACTTCTGAGTCTCAAAACACATTTTTACAACATAACGGCACTTTCATTGTGCCGCCGGCATAGAAAGTTCAGAAAAGTTGCATCATATCTGAAAATAGACATCAAAAGGAAAAGCATACCACATCTAAGCTAAAACGTGTCACAAGTTTGGACGCATCAGTCGAAAACCAGCCATTTTATTCAGTTTTCAACATTGATAATGAATGGTTCTTAAGTTTCAAAATATAGATTTATTTATGAGTTAATGCTATGCCAGCAACAAGAGCTATATTCAAGACATTTCACAATTCAGTTTCATCATTATGGAACGCTAAGGCTATGATATTATGGGGTGACTGTTGCAGATGTGCATGAAAATTAAATCAAATGAAATAAACAGAAAATTACAATCGTTTCCCTATAGTGTGTTTGAGTAAAAATAAGAACTGGAGTAAGACTTTCACAGCTAAACTTGGTATACATTAATGAGGTGAGAGCGCCGGGTGGAATGTGGAGGTCAGCACTTCTCTAAACCTGCGTCAGACCTGAGTCCAGCCTGTGCTGTGAGCTGCAGCCCTCACACCCATTTCCCTCACTGCCATCTCTAATGAGACGTTTCCCTCTCCACCTCCCAGGAGCAGCCGGCAGGGAGGAAGAGGGTGTAAATGAGACTACTATTTTTGTCGCTCTCTGTATATGCTTTAGTCATAGTGGGAATGAAGCAATCTGGATATGATCAGACTGCAGGCATTTTAACCTGGTATCACTTCAAATATTGTCTTCAAGGCGCTCTGTTTGTCAAATGAAACAAAGCAAATTAATTGTTATTGCTGAAATTATAGGCAGTGCCAAATACAATATTTAGGGATATGCTGAAGGATATATCTAAATGTTTTATCGCCAACACTTAATATTAAGGTCTCCTTATGTTTGGTAACATTAGTTAACTATACTAACTGTATCAGTTAACATGAATTATTAGCTATAATACAGCATTTAATCATTTTAAGTTGTGTTAATTCCAACATTTATAATGATTGTTTTTTTTTTTATTAAAAAAGTAATATTTAAAATGCCTTTATTTCAAATCTATCAGCATATTTACTACTTTTACACTGTTGCTGTGGTTGGTTTTTCATGTCCGCAAGTTAAAGGGACCCCAATAATGTGACATTTAGCCCCTAAAATGCTTTTACCAGGGGAACCTTGCCAAAAAAAAAAAATATATATATTTTAGCCCCCGGAACGCAAGAGATACCCCTCAAAACATGACTGGGCTTGTTTTGAGTAGCAATTGGGCAGATGTTGTTGTAAAGAACCTGGCAACCCTGCTTGGCACTTACTAATATAAAAATTTGAACTTTTGTTGGAGTACTCCTTATGCAAAATGCACATTTTTTTATATTCAGCCTAAATGTGCATCAAAGGGATAGTTCAGCCAAAAAAGAGAATTCTGTCATTACTTACTCATCTACATGTCATTTATCTTTGAAAACACAAACTAAGATTTCAGATTCCATCAAAACTATCTTCATTTGTTTTCTGAAGATGAAAGAAGGTCTTATGGGTTTGGAACGACATGAGGTTGAATAAATAGTGACAGAATTTATTATTGCGATTCTATAATCTTTGTATAATAACAGTCTTTAATGCAATATATTTAAAGTGTACTTGCAATGGTTTCTGATTTGGCACATAAACAAACCCATAAATATCTAAAGGTATTTGTAGTATACTTTGCATGAAAAATGTATTTCAAATATATGTTAGTATATTTATTTTCACTAGGGAAACAAAGTCTGCGTGGAATAAAAATGTATTATATATTAATTTCGTGCATCCGTGCAAGTCAATCCACACACAAACACAAAAATTTGCCTTCGTGATTTTCAATCCAAATCTGAAAATGCTCCTTCCTTTTAAAATAACAGGCCACCTCCGATGATCAGTGTGACGACTTAAACATGAGCATGACATCATTAACCACGCTCCTCCATTTCTGAATGGAACGCCTACTTTACGACACCCAATCAATTCACCAAAAAACTATCCATGCCCTCTTCTGCAAACTTCTGGTTCACGTGATCTTTAACAATATTAATACTTGTAATAACCTAAGCTGTTTATATTATATATACAGTGGGTCTCTCGTTCGTCTATTGGTAGTATTGAAAGACAGTGTAGTGTGAATGCATACTAACCAGATCTATAGTCTTGGCGGTAGTTTTGGAATTGTCATCACACCAGGTCTCACACCACAGCCACTCCTGAGGTAAAGACTTGATGGCTACTTGATGGATCATGTTGTTGGGAAGGTCCTATTAGCATCAAACCCCATAGAGAACATTCAAATTACATTAGAGTCTTCTTTAATGGTCAACGTGTGTAATGTCAAGCACGTACCTGGTCCAAGTTGGACAGACTGTTGGGATCTTGGCTTAAAGCTTGGTACTGCCCTCTTAGGCGGTCTCCAGCTGCGATCTTTCTGAATTTCTTTAAGTCCACCACATATAATGCACTAGGGGAAAAAGGAACCTTTATTGAATATTACACATATCACAATATCATACAACAACAGAATCCCATTAACATATTTTAATCTATCAAGACGAAAATGACATTCTGTGTTTTCGTCATACATTATTGGGAATTTGTTTTGTGGTATAACCTGATGTGGTATTTCCTGTGTCCAAGATGAGAAGCCCAGTAGCCAGTCTTCCAAAACCGGTATCCATCCATCTCTTTTCGGCTGTCGCAGAATGGTGTGTACCCATAGGGGGCGCCCTCTAGATCCAGATCTCTCAGCTCCTTCAAATCTGCCCTGACAATCTGTGTACAAAAAGTGCCAGGTTATGTTTTGCAATTAGAAGGTATCGCTATTTTCTAATGTGCTAACAGGATGGATTGTTGGAGAAGTGCTTGTGAATTCTTTTGGCTGCTAATCCTTAAAAAATAATGACAAACCGTAAGCCACGGATTGTTAAATGAGATTCACAGGTTGGAAATGGATGCATATCAACATGCAAAAACATAAACACACAATTTGTTTTTTATATCTATGACTAAGTCTGCTAAAAGGTGCAGCATACAACAGAGTACACTTTACAGAGTACGGTTTCCCACGATGCAACACGCTCTTCATATAGTATAGATAAAGTAAAACAATTTCAGCCATGATTTTTGTTATCTTTTTCTTAACTCAATTTGTGTTCAGACCACCAGGGATTGAGGAAAAAATGTGTTATTTACTCTCCCTCATGCTGCTTGAAACCCTTAAGAACCCATTAATCTTGAAAACACAAGCTGTTTTTAATGATACTGAAAGTCCATTCCACTGCAGTAATCAGACGCTTAAAAAACCCTTCATAAATACACTGTAAAAGCAGTCCACTGGGAATGACTCCAAAGGGAGACAAACATGTCTTGTATATGAATTAAAAAAATGTACAAATATGCTAGCATTTAGTTCAGAAGCATTGTTCGTCTCATGCGCAAGGTCACCTGATCAGCATCTACAAAGATGATCTTGTCCACAGCCAGCGGGAAAAGCACATCTAGGAAAAGGATCTTGTAACCCCAGATGATACGTTGCTTTTCTGTCTGCTGGTGAAGCCAGCGGGGCCACTTATACTGGACCAGCTCATACTGGAAACCATAAGCCTTCGCCATGTGAGAGATTGTGTCCTGTACACACACAAGCAGAAAGGGATAAACTACAGAGGATGACACACTATATTTGGCACAGTGATCTATTAACACATACATGAATAAGTCTCCCCCATTTTTATCGATAAGATTATGACAAAGCATTAATTTTAAGTTTTAAAATTAATTTAAGGCAGGCATATATGTATTAATATTGCAATATTAGTTTTATTATTTTCTTTTCTTTCCTTAAATGAGTGATTTTTTAATTCTGCGGTGAAATATTGCAGTAGTAATTTTTTTCTATTATTTATTAATAACATTGACATATAATCACAAAATGTTAGGCCAACTTGGGTAGCCTTACAATTAAGCATAAATTAAAAAAAAATTTTTTTAATTCACAATTGTAATTATGAGAAAATAGCAGCCAAAAAAAACACACACACACACACACACAAAAAAAAACTTACAGGTCTCATATAAAAGTAAACAAATATGGTAAAAAAAAATTGATTTAAAAAAATCTGATGCTATAAACTTTATCAAGTCAGTGAAAGCCAACATTAAAAATAAATAAACAATTTACCCTAACTTTAAAAAAATAACCCATGCCAGTGAAATTTGAAATGTAACTTCAGCCAGCCCTTGCTATGTTTGTGTGCGAAATGCACAGTCAGTCAGTGAACAGCCAGGTGAGTGCCTCGAGCATGCTGGGAATGATAACAATCTTACCTTGAATGATGGGGAGAGGTAGTTTTTGAGGAACCAGAACTTGACAGGGGTTTTGGTGTGTTGAAGAACAGAGAGCATCATTATTCTATAAGAGGAGTAACGGGAAGTACAAACACATGAGGAGTTCAAGATAACACTGACATGGTCGTGTTCATACAAGTACTGGTCCTACCTTAGGAAGCGCTCATACAAATGTCCAGAGGCTACGGAGAAAATGTTGAGAACGTCTTTCTTCTTGTCATCCTCGTCCATACTCGGGCCTCCGGCAAAGCTGCAAGACACCAAAAAACACACACTTATCTAAACAATCTCAGCACAGCAACAGGACTACAGCTCTGCTAATAATCTGTCATTGTGTGGACTATTTGTTGATTATGAAAGCTGAATTTTCATTACACCAGTCTTCACTGTCACATGATCATTTTGAAATTATTCTAATATGTTGATTTGATGCTCAAGAAATATTTTATTATTATTTGGAAACCTGAAAATTATTGTGCTTTTTTTGTTGAAACTGTGATACTTTTTTTTAACGTTTTTGGTTCAGCCTTCTAGGTTTTGAAACAGCATGTCAGTAAACCATACTGTATGTTCTGAGAGGAATCAGAGATTTCAACCTTCATCATTACCACAAAACAAAACCAAGTGCCATCTGTAGCTTTCCGCAATCACCCTAGCCAAGATCTCACCTGCTGCTGCCTCTGCACAGATATTCACATTAAGGCATTTTTTTAATAGCAAGCATCACACCTTTGGAACATTTTGGTCTCCGGTTTCCAAGCTACATACTCAAAAAAAAGAAAAAAGATGAGGTTTTTTAATAATGTGGAGTGGAGGTGATGTAACACTGCTGAGACAAGGTGGAATTTTGAAGCAAGCTGGCAAACTATTTCTAAATGTGGAGAACGATGTGTAAAATCAAGCTGAGGGGAAACTCAGTGAACAAGATAGATCACATTACTAACTTAAATTCTGCCCTGTCACTGTAGCAAGAAAACGTGAATAAGTGGGGGGAGGTAGTTCCCTACCTTTTCTCCAAAGAACTCCACACACTTCTCACAGACAGCAATGAGCAAAGGGGACAGATCATAAAATGCAATAAAAAGAGCTGTTCATTAAAATGCAACCCTCTCCATTTCAATATGCAAAATATACACTACTGTTCAAAAGTCTGGGGCCAGTAAAAGTTTTTCCACAGAAAATAATCCTTTTATACCGAAATGATGCATTAAATTGAACAAAAGTGACATTTATACAGTTATTTCCAATAAATGGGATTTTTTTCAAACTTTTTATTCGTCTCAGAATCCTGAAAGTGTATCACAGTTTTCACAAGTATCATGTGACATCGAAGCCTGGAGTAACAGCTGTTTAAATAGGAGATTCTGCTATGAAATTGAGCTTTGCTATGATAAATTAAATTTTACATGTGTATTAAAACAGAAAACACTTATATTACACTGAATAATTTTTCACAAGCAAAGAGTTTTTAACTGTATTTTGGTCAAATAAATGCAGCATATCTAAATATATATAACACATGAACATGCTTCTTTCAAAAACATGTACAAATTTTAAAACTCCCAAACTTTTGAAAGGTAGTTTGTGTATTTAGAGGCAAACAGTCATAGACAGGGCTACCCAGGATCTTATTTCACATTGGTTAAAGAGAACATTATGAATGAGTCTCTTATCAAACTACCCCCCAATATATATATATATATATATATATATATATAAACTTTGGGCTTTCGCATTCTGTAGATTATTTGCAGATCCAGCCATAGCCAAAATCTTGCAGTCTGTTTTTCTGTGATATTTTTTGTGATTGTTTAGAATTTTTAAAAGTGTTGTTCCCCACCTCATCTTAGAAGTGATCTAAGATTTGATAAGTGTTTCAAAAATCTGACTTACCTGGTTATGGAATCCCACAAGCCTTTGGATTCTGTTCCTTCGCTTAGAAGATCCTCTTTGAGTTTGTCAGGCTTTTTCTGAACCTAAAATTTAAACAGACGTCAGCTTGTGTTTTATTATTGAGGCAAAGTCTGTAAATGCTTGTTACTGTAGCATGATACATTGTGAATACTATAATAACCAGAGATGGGTGACTCGAGTCACATGACTTGACTCGAGTCCGACTTGAGTCACAATTTTCAGGACTTGCGACTTGCTTGATGGAAGTAAGAAAATGACTTGACTTGACTTTGACTTGAGAGCA
>JAUCMU010000151.1:7865112-7879965 GCA_032275025.1 Enteromius treurensis
AGCTCAAAGGCAAATCGGTCTCTCTGGCGAGTTCCCATATGTAACGTCGAAGTGATTCGACTGAAAGGGTAACTAAACAGTGACAGACTAAACAAAAGATATGAGGCCTTACAGGTGTTACAGGTCAGGTTTACATACTGAGCATACACCAGAAGTAGGTTATCTAGGGAAGTTTTGTCTACTGTATTATCAATGTTGTGAATTTGGACACAGTACTTTTTTTTTTTTACATGTACACACATTTGCATACTACAGTATAAATATGCATATTCATATTCAGCACTTGTATGTTGTATTGCCAAAGTGTCTTCTTTTTTTTTCATTTAATATAGCACTTGATTTCAGTGTTACCAAAGAGCTTTAGGTGCTTTTTACTTTAATGTCTATCATAGGTGCCATTTTCTTTCAGTGTGTGTTGCACATAATGAAATTTATTTCAGCAACATTAAACTCAAAATGGTTGGGCAGTGGTTAAAATAAAATGTTCATATTATAATGAAGGAGATTGTGAAGTGTTGAGATAAGATGATGTTAAAACATAATGCTAATTGCTCCACATGGCATGCTCCGCAATAGAGAGAATAAATAAAAGTCTGGCACTATCAGTAGCTAAATTGATGCTCATGGTATCATGGGATCTGTTTACTTTTATCTCTGCTTAATAATAATTAGTGGGAATGTTTTGTTTTAAAAATAAAATTAGCTTTTTGATCATTTTTATTTTTGGAATTAATTCTTTTCCCCCCCTTCTTTTATCAAAGCTACATACTGTATGCCCTCATTTGAGAGCTTCAAAGACTTCCTTGAAATGCTTATTTTGATTACACTATGAGAATAATGATATAATGACATAATGTCAGTATTTGAGATTCGGCAGACTGTTTTTTTTTTTTTTTTTAAGAAATGTGAGTAGTCTGTGGGTGGTTGTTAAGGTGTCCTAAGTGGTTTTTAGCATGTTGATTTGCAGTTGCTAGGGTGTTCCGCTTTGGTTGATGTCTAATTTGCTGGGGTAAAGATTGAAACCTGGCTGGGATATTGACAATTGACTCTCAGAGTGATATTATATAATGTATGTGGTAAATTATGTGAAAAATCACATTATTTCGAGATTATGTGTGCGCAATGTTTTTTGTGATATATTAGATGTCTGTAACATTAAAGATGGGCTTGCAAATGCTATTTGAGTAGCTGTTTGTGGGATACCATTGTACTAACCACACACAAGTAAATTGAACTGAGTAATGACTGTTGTCTTCAGTAGAGCTAGTTTATTGCTG
This sequence comes from Enteromius treurensis, assembly GCA_032275025.1. Classification (NCBI taxonomy): domain Eukaryota; kingdom Metazoa; phylum Chordata; class Actinopteri; order Cypriniformes; family Cyprinidae; genus Enteromius; species Enteromius treurensis. The sequence continues at coordinate 7,866,390 of JAUCMU010000151.1, forward strand.
AAATTGCAGTTGTTTTATATTTTATTAATTATTTTTCTGTTTATTACTGTGAAGCTGCTTCGAAACAATCTGTTTTGTATAAAGTGCTATAGAAATAAATGTGACTTGACTAATGAACAGTAAACAGACATGGTGATGTGCGATTAAAATTGACACTAGTGAACATATATATGAATGATGCACATGTTTTGAGTATATGACAAATTAAAGCTATTATATGAACAATATGTACCAGACTGTATTTAACATTTCAGAAGAGGAATTCAGCTTTCTGCATTATTAAGGAATATGTAGTGTTTTGGACTTTTATGTAGTAATCACAAAGGAAAGTATATTCCGGTGTCTGGTATACAGACTTTATACCCAATAAGAAAGTGTTTTTTGTGTGCCTAGACATCTCAGTAGGGGCGTGTCAGAGTCCTGTGGGAACAGCGGTTAAAAGCCACTTTCCTGCAGCGTGGTCAGTCATGCGAAATGTGTTTAGTTTTTAATTGTGTGATGAATTCATTCTTTAGCTCAGCAGACGTGCATGGATTTGCTGTCAGACTCAAATACAGGTGCTTTGTCTTTGCATGTATTCATTAAAGACCGCGGTAGATGGCCACCTGAGGTTTCAGACATAAGAGTTTTAAAACCTAGATGCTTTATTTATAATAGCATGACGATAAAGATGCCCTGCAAACAGTTGTCATCATAATAATCTTAATAATTTTTTTCTCCTCTAAACATAGATTATGAAAAAATATTTGAGCAGCAAATCATCATATTAGAATGATTTCTGAAAAATCACGTGGGCTGCTAAAACTTAGAATCGTAGGTAGAAGTAATGTTTACATTTTCAAAAAATTATTAATTATTATTAATTTTTATTAATGTTTACAGTCAAAAATTCTGTCATTACTTACTCACCCTCATGGACACGCCTTCAAAACAGAGTCGAAAGAGAAGAAAATGTTGAATAAAGTCATTATTTAAGTCATTCCGATCGAAGCTCTGATTTCACAATTTTTGGTCGATGTTTTTCTACCTTCATTCAACATTCAAGGACCCTTGCTGTCTATGGGAGGATCACAAAGCTCTTGTATTAAATCTGAAATATCTTACAGGTTTGGAACGACATAAGGTTGAATAATTAATGACAGAATTTTCATTGTTGGTTGAATTATCCCTTTACGATAAAATTTTTTAAATGTTAATATTTAATTTTTTTCACTAAACATACTGTATATTTGGTTTATGTATATATATATATATGTGTATATGTATATGTATTTATGTATATGTATATATATCTATTTTTCTTTAGAAATAATATTCTGACAAACTTGTAAGTTTTAGTGTAGATCTGACGTTAAATGAACTTACTAAGAAAAGAGTTTTATTTAGTATGTTCTTGCATTTAACACATCATGACATTTTATTACATGATTTTTCGTGTGTGCCTACATGAAGTCATACATCGTTTGATGGATATTAAAATATATGCTGGCAGACAGTTTCTTTATGCTTTGAATTTTACTTTAAACATGCAACACTTTTAAATAAAGAAATTTGTTTTTGTTCTGTTTTCTGCTCTTCTGCCCACATTGACCATATTTTTTTCATCAACACTGGCATTGCAACATGGTTCCTGTGGATTTTAAAATTTTTGAAATGAACACAGACAGATGCTTGTTTATATATGACTTTGATAAATGGTTTCTCGCTCCACAAAAAGAAGACAAACAACATGCAGAGGAGGGTAACACTACTGCTGTGTTTAATTACTGTACGGCACTTGCAATCACAGCAATAAACCTGTCCAGCGCTCCTGTTTAATGAAAGCAGATCAAAGTTAAAGCTGTCCAGCAATGCTTTCATCCCCTCTGCTAATGCAACGCATCTGGAAGTCTTCAGAAATATTTATTGTGTGTCCATTGTCAGTCACCTTAGCTGGTCTGAGGCTTTCTGAAATAACTAATGGACATTTTTCATTGTCAAGTCATGTTTGTATACCACTTCTCACGATGCCCATTGTTTCAAAACAGCTTTACAGAAAATCATTGTGTTAATGTTTATAATATTTTAAATTTGATCCATTGTAATCACGATCAAGGTTTGGAAACGTCTTTGTTAAAAGGACTTTGTTGAAATACTCAATGTGACATCAGTGGTTCAAACCGTAATTTTACAAAGCTATGAGAATACTTTTTGTGCGCAAAAAAATAAATAAAAAATTTGTCATAGTGCCATTTTGGAGAGTATCACATAAGTAAAAAAACGTATGCAATGTATGTACATGGATCAATTTTTTACATTCAGGTCGATGTGTAAACAACATAAACAACATATCTGCATACATACATTGTTTTTTATGTGATACACAAATGACTACAAAGTGGCGCTATGTGGAGGAGACAAATTCTTGTATTCTTGAAAAAGTATTCTTATATTTTTGTAGCTTCATAAAATTATGGTTGAGCCACTGATGTCACATGGATTATTTTAACAATGTCCTTGCTATGTTTCTGAGCCGAACATTCATAATTCATGCTTGAGACTTCATAATTCGACTTTAGTAATTCATGACAGAATTATCATTTTTGGGGAAGAGTATAGAAGAGCTGGTATTCCGTCAATTTGTGCTACCCTGTCAGATTTAGCTTTCATTTAAACAGTTGGTAGTACGAGTTGACAACGAAAAATTACTCTTACAGTAATGTAAATACAGTTATTATGTGTTATTCGTGGTTTTGGCTAGAAGGGATACAGCTACGGCTGGAAACCAACAACAAAAATGTTTTATTTTTTTATTAACATCTACAGTACACCTGTCCCAAGCTAAACATACTGTTTCACTTACAGTGATGCAAATACAGTAATTATCATTGCTTAGCCTGGGAAAAATGGTAATATTGATGTGCCCATGTGCTGTAATCAGGATAAAAGCACTTTGAATTACCTCTGTGTATGAACTTTGCTGTATAAATAAACTTGCTTTGCATAGTGTTGCTTTTTAAAGTAATTACATGGCACGCTGAAGTGTGCCAAAATGACATTTATTGATTGAACATATTTAGCATATGCATTCCAAAAATGGTTCTCTGTCCCAAAACAGTGGTACCTTTTGGTTAGCGCTTATATGTGAAAAATTGCAGCACTGGTGTAGCAGCACACATTTGTTGTGTGCTGAGTTCAAGTCCTGGCGAGAGCGGCTTGATGAGACAGAGGGAAAAAAAATCAATACTCTCAGTGTGGATGGTTTGTAACAAGGCTCCCTGAGTGGTGTCTGTCACACTGTGCTCTCAGAGGAAGCGCTGACCAAGAGGTGTCAGACCACAGCAGGCAGAGATAGTACTAGAAGATACAAAGACGGCACTAGATTCTTCAGGACCACAGACAGGGATGTTTGAACTTGATTTAGATGCATTTTCTTTGCAAATACAGCTCTTGATGTCCCAGTAGAGGAATTTAAAGTAATTATGTTCAGATTATGCACTGGCAGCTAGAAAATTAGGTTACATCTTATTGGAGGCATATTTAGATGCATTCCAAAATTTCATCTCCCGCTTGTTTGGCCTAAAGCTAAGCAGGTTTCATTTGTACTTCTTGGTTTTATCACAGTTGTGGTATTAAGACTCCAACCAAGAGCTGCCGCTGATAATGAAGCTACCAATATGGATGATTCCGTCACTCTTGATTAAGTGTCATGTCATGCTCAGAGTAATTGCCTTAATTAGCTATTGAGCAGTTTTCAGGGTTAATGGGACAACAGGTTGGTAAGCGAATGTAATGTAAAGCTGGAAGCTAATGATTTTACTTTCATCTTCTCTGAAATGAATTGATTAACAGGAGAGAGAAACCGATCCCCCTTGTTTGTTATTACAGAATCAATTTCATGGCTGGATGAGCTTTCTCTTGACATTTTTTTGTTTTGTTTTTGTTGGACCACCAATCCACCAGACAAAATTCAGTAAATCTGAAAATAAAACCAGCTTCAGTAGTTTCTTTTGTAGTTGGTAATAGTTTTTATCCCTCTGCTGCTTGTTTTAATAAAATCTTTGTAGAATGTCCTGTCAGATGCATAGAGCAGGTTTTTGGTGAAATATTTAGGACACTGGGGATGATTATAGAGAATATGCTGCCAAGCACCAAGGCAAATAAATGGGTTTTCAACAAAGTAATGCTACAATATCTATATATATATATAAGATGATTGTAACGTAGGAGACGAGAAAGCATACGGATTCATGTGCAGGCTTGATTTATTGTGTAACACAGAGCGAAACAGACAAACAGGGTCATTATCGGCAATCATCAATGTCATGGGCAAGGCAATAGAGTTATCCAGAGTCCATAGCGTGAATCGAGCGAGATGCAAACAATATCCAAAGCGAAAATCCGGGAACAGGCGAGGTCGACAATGATTAAATCCAAGACAGGGAAACACAGGGTAAACTCCTAACAAACACTCCAAACAAAAGTACAAAAAGTACAAAAGTACAAACAATGAACCGTGATTACACAAAGACATCCGGGGGTTTAAATACACATGAGAATTAGGCTACTGGGTGGAGTCATGAATGAAACACTATGACAATGAACGAGATGGATGGAGTCATGAATGGAAAATCATAACAACAGACAAGATGGGCGGAGACATTAGGTCATTGGGCGCTGGAGTGACATCCAGCAGCCTGAGCTGGCACCTCCAGCTTGATCATTACAATGATAAAGCTTTTTATGCTATGAATATATTTACATTATGTCTGGGATCTTGTTACTTTGTAATGTCTATTAAAGGAAAAGTTCTCCCAAAAATTTAAATTCTGTCATGATTTACTTACTAGTTCCTAAACTGTATGAATTTGTAAAATGAATGCATGAAAAAATATGTATATAAAAAAAGTTTGTAACCAGGCTGTTTTGGGTCACCATTGCCTTCCATAGTAGGAAAAAAAAATACTATAAAACTTTCTTTAAACTATCTTCCTTTGCTATCTTCCTTTCTTCCGTTCTTTAAACTATCTTCCTTTGTATTTGGCTGAACAAAGAAATTCATACAGATTTGGAAATACTTGAGGGTGAGTAAATGATGACAGAATTTTCATTTTTTTGGGTGAATTATTCCTTTAAGATTATTAGTATCAGTAGAAACCTTTTTGATGTTTCAGAAGTCATTGTGACAAACTCCACTCTGGTGCATCAGAAGAAGCCTTTCCTCTCCATTGAGTGTTGAAGTTTTAATGACTTCTTTGACAGCAGCCTCTCTATAAACACCTTATTTTCAAGCTCACATGTCTGTCTATTCTCTTCTACATTAATAGTAAGAATTGTCGTTCACAGGCACTGAAAATGCAATTTCCTTTTTAATCTTGTGTACTGAGGAGAAAACTTTTATAAACCATTGAAATTGAAAACAAATTACTGATACATAATAGCATAATTAAATAAATTTAACAGAACTGATTCATTTCATAATACAGCTACAAGTGTGAATGCTGTATATTTGTTCAGTGTTATAAATGAAAATTTGATGGTGATAATTGTCGGAAGCTGAAAATTGTATTGCATCTTCAGGGAATTGAACTGAGGCTCTTGGGGTGTCTTCCGCTACCTAATTTATGTATGTCAAAACTTTATCAGCTCGATCAACTTGACCTCAGAGCAGTAATGAACTTTATATTTCCAGGGACAGCTCTTTGAACCAAATCTAGCACTTTAACTTTAAAAGGGGTATTTAAGTATATTTCAAAATATAACTGAATTGCCATGTTATAGCATTAAATATAATTAACCCATTTGTTTAAAAAAATTATTAACATGAATTATGCATATTTCTTCTAGTGTTTTTCAGTCAGCTATATGTCATAAATTATTATAACTCTGATCTTAATTGCCTACCGCCTATAAAACATAAGTGTCTTAAGGACAGTTCCTCAGATGCTATATGTATGTGATGAGTGATTTAAAATTTTGAGATATATACTGTATGGTGGCAGGTTAGGATCAAAAAAGCTTAGAAAGTGTAGAACGGAAAGCTTTTGTCATGTCTTGAAATCTGGTTTTATGATTGGAATAGACAAGGAGCGATGATTTATTGTCTCCCCTTATGAACTCCTGTTTGTATGATATCATTTCCTGATTATTAAATGCTACAGCAAAGAATATTACCCTGCACTTGCTTGTCAGCCTTTACAAGAGTGATGCTTGGAGTGATGTTCAGCTCTTCTGATATTTAAGTTTTTCACTCGTACTGTAGGTAAGTTCACTTTAACGTTTTGCCATGAGAGAGGTGCTGTTGCTCCCATCTGCGCTTCTGACAGCTTGTGAAAATGAACACGAATCCCATTGTTAAGTCCTAGGAAAAGGCATGTGTAGGGTTGTCCAGTTTCTCCAATTTTATGGCCTGTCATCTGCCTATGTACGTCAGATCTGTCTAAATCTGGCTTCTGGATACATGAGTGACGAGTGTGAGTAATGAACGACCTCAGTGTGACGTTTCGTCTGAAGCTCAATTGAGCAGATGCACCAAACGCTGCAGGATCCGTCTGTGTCCATCTGGTGCGATGGTTTACACTTGGCAGGTTAATTTGGCTCAGAAAGGAAACTTTAAAATTTAATGACTAAGAATACACAAAGCTAAAACTCAACTTGTGGAGACAGAAGAACTAGCGTTATGTAGGACTACATTTTTGTTTATTGAACTAGCTTGTATCTATATAAGGTTTTTTGAGCATTTATACAGGAAACAGATTATGTTCCAAATGCTTGGCATCTGTTGATCACAATGGTTGAATATGTCATGCTGAAAGTGTTTTGTAAATTTTAAGGTCATCACATTTGCGTGACTATATTTGATCATAAACACAACTGTTCACTAAACATCTGCAGTCCAGTTTTTACAATATGCAATATAGTATGTCCCAGAATGTGTCTGGAAAGTTTCAGTCCAAAATACCCCACAGAACATTTTGAAAATGCCCATTGTGAGTGGAAGAAGAAACATGCTGTTTTTGTTCATGTCTCTTTAAATACAAATGAGCTGCTGCTTCACCGCCCCATTTTCCAGAATAGGGCCATGCATTTACAGCTGGTTTTGATTATCACGTCTATTGCACTGAAATCATGCCCTCCCCAGACCCCAGAGGGTTAAACCATATTAGTTTAAACTTCGGATATAGGGTTTTCTGCAACCTAGTCTCATAAAAATACATACCTCTGTGCACCTTTTCTTACGTGCCTTACTGCACATTTTGCCGCAGTTTCAAAGAGAAATTACCACTGAGTGGCACTAAAAACTCTATCATGTTGGAAATATGGCATACACCAAATATAACCCTAAACCTACCTAAACTGATATAAAAACGGCATTTGTTGATGTAACCATCTTATTTCAAATTCCTTTTATGCAGATTTCAACTGTTTTGTTGAACCGTAGTTACTCAGGATTTGCACCAGAGCTCCTCGTCTCTCAAATACATTTCTGTACAATGTGAGCTACCGAAGAAACCCTACCGTCTATTGTGAGAACCCATTGATATGAAGCTGGACATATATGATGCTAACGTTAAAAAGCATAATTGTTTAAATCTCAAATTTTAAAGCTATATTGAAATAAAATAAATTTCAAAATGCAAAACTATTATAACCTTGATCACATGGCATATGAGCACTAAGTTATTATTGTGCTTAAACTTATGATATGATACAGTATATATCATAAGCTTATCATGGTGTGTGCCTCATTTGGCATAAAACTCTTCCTATTACATTTGTTGGGTGTGTTTGCACTGTATCTTAATTGAGTAGAAAAAGAAATTGGTAACCCATAAACAGTTAGCTCATTTTGACTTTCAATTTTTTTTATTAGAATTTCATATGGATTGTGTCAGAGAGTGAATCATTCATTGTCTTGTAATAACATACACACAACATCCTTTTCTTTAAAATGAAGGTGATCCAATCAAATGATCAGTTGATTAGTAAAACACAGTCAGTTGTGATTTTACTGTGGTTATGATATTTTAGATCTACACGTAGAAGGCAAGTTTGTATTGAGGAAACAACCTTCCGGACTAGAGAGGTCAACTGTAATCTTTTCTTTGTACTTATCAGAGCCTGTTCGGCTGTCACATATCAAGAGAACGAATGACTTGGAGTGAGGTAGTGATTTAAGAGATGAACTGCTTGAGAGGTGATCTATTTCCTGTAAACAACATATGAATGACTCAATTGAGATGCAGTTGAGTGGGGAATTAATCATTAATCGGTCATCGTAGTTTGTCTTTGGCAGAAATGATCATGATTTCCTTGGAATATGATGATGAATTCCAGTTCAATTCCAGAGTAAAAAAGTCCTGATCATTTTCTCAACCCCATGTGACCCAAGATGTCATTGTCTTTCTTTCTTCAGTCGCAAAGAAATTAAGGTTTTTAAGAAAAACATTCCAGGATTTTCTCCATCTAGGGGAGAAAATGTGTTGGGCCAATGTGTTGAAGGTCCAAACGATTCATTTTTCTGAATCTTCCCAGATGGCTGTTTCTAAAATGATCAAGAGGGACACTTCCTCAGCTTTTTTGACTTTTGAACTATGTTGATTAAATAAATCATAAATCAGCCAAACCCAGGTGCCAGTTAGTAATCAGCATTTTGCAGAGCATTTCATCAGTTTCTATGGTTACAGTTTCTTATTGCATCCATCCAGTCATGTTTATCCAGAGGAGTACATAAAGGTTTTTCATAATCATGGATCAGGACCACTGGCGAAACCTTTGTCTGATGTTGCAGTTATTGCAATTTCATTTCACAGGCCTTGATAATGTAATTAGGTGTATTGATTGATTAACAAGCTGATTGAAGCACTTGATTGCTCTGGTCCATGTTCGCCTGCGTTCATTTCAGCGCTTTGAAACCGTTATGTGGTATAACCTCTAATGCAACTGGAGGACTATCGATTCCAGTCCTGCTCAAGATGTTTTATAGATTGTTGGATTAAATTCCTCTCTGTTATCGATTATGGTTTTTGAGGGCAACACTGACACACAATTTCTGGAGGGCAGCATCACAGGCACTAAGCATGGATCAATTCCATGCGAGATATTAAGTTTCAAATCAATTACCGGAACATTTGGGGGAAGTAATCAGATTAAACTATTAATATCAGAGAGAGATTGTCCGTTTTAGGTTACATTTGTGGAAAAGACCAATTTCGGGTCACATATTTTCTGTAATTACACACAAATCACAATCATACCAGGCAGGAGCTGGAGAGTAAATGTCACAGAGGCTATAAAATGAAAATAAATAAATATACGAAGGAGCCAGAGATGCAAGGTAGAGCTGAAAATAGGACAATATATCAGCGGTGGTATTGTTGTCCTGTTGACTGTTAGCTGAGATGTTTTTTGTGTAATGAGGTAAGGAGGAACCATCACTGTTGGCTCTCGGCTTCCCACACACACAAATCTCTCATGAGAACCGTGCTGTGGCACCTCATGTGGCGGCAATGGCAGATGCACAGACAGCGGTGTTATATTCCCATTCAGATGGCAAGTATTTCACCCTGTCGTCGTGAAGAATTTTGTGCATGTGGGAACAGTTTTCTTTGTTTGTTCGAACTTAATTTACGCAAATACACGTGAAAAACGGTGTGCGCTATACAAGTATACAGTTTATCAGCGTATTTTTGACATTCTTGATGATGGTGTGTTTGTGTTCGGGCTGCGGTCCAGCTCTGCAGGGCTGTGGAATCATCCAGGTCTCCAGCATGCATCAGGATTATCTCCTGCTCGCAGGAGAGGGGCTCGGCGTCACAGCGCTCTGCACTGCCCAAGGCCATCAAACCTTACTAGCACGCAGAACACCATCCTCTATCATCACTGTACACAAATACAGAGATGAGCTACAAATTATGTATATTTATTCATACTGCGCTCACACGTTTGCATTTAAACAAATCAGTTGAGTGGCAAAACTGATCCATTGAGACAAAAACTAAAAAGTGAATGTTTGGAGTTTGGTGCAATTTTGGAGCTTTCTTGAAACTTTGTTTAGGAAGGATTATGAGAATCTAAATCATTCAATCTGTGCATATTTCTCTCCTGATTCAGATGAGGTGACTTTTTCACTTGAGACTGCAAAATAATGGAGTGCTCATTTGAAGCTAAAAACATCTTGATGCATTTGTTTTGCACTATAACACCCAGCTTTTTGCTTTACAAAACATGAATTGATGGACTGGAGTGGTGTGGATTGCTTGTGGATTATTGTTTTTATCAACTGTTTGGAGTCTGTTTCTGACTGCAGAGAATCCATCGGTGAGCAAGTGATGTAATGCTAAATTTCTGAATATCTGTTCAGATGAAGAAACAAACATAATCCTCTAATCACACATGTTATCTAAAATGTTACATTTAATCATTTTATCCAATATATGCAGATACAAGAGTTTCATTTTGATGGTTAAATGCCACTACAGCAACATTTCCCTTGTGAGATTCATCATTAAATGGAACAGAGTGATTAAAATGTGAGGTGATTAGAGTTAGGATTCATACTTTGACAAGCTGATCTTTGAAATAGGAAGAGGACGGAAAATGGTGTTTGAAGCATTTATAGAAATTTACTATACATTTCTACAGGATTGAATTCAGCCAAAATAAATCTGGCAACTGAAATAGTTTGTGTGGAATTGGGCGTGTCGATGTCTTTTCCAGAGCAGAAATATTTCATGACACCCTTCTAAAATCCACAGCTCCTAAATCAATAACACCAGGTGAGGAAGGTGTTTCCTTATTCATAAGAAAACAGTGTTAATTTACTTATCTGTGAAAGAATGCTGAATATTCTTATACAATACTAGTTAGGATGTGGAAGTATTTTGGGAAGTGTAATTTGCTGGTTAAAAATCCTATTCCTTTAGACATGCACACTTTATGTCTTTCTTTTTGCTGACTGGAGAGAGTTCATGGCTGCGATAGGATATCAAATATGAGTTCTAGATTTTGCCAGGGAAGGGGGGAGAATTGTAAAGAGTTAATCCAGTTTTTGTGACAGAAAATGAAAACGATCGTTCAGCTTCAGTCCGGGTAATCCTCTGAAATAACAAGCTTATGTACCAAAGCTTCCATAATTTTATCTGGAATCTTTCATACAGTGGCATTAGAATGACATCAAAGCTGGACCAGCAATTCATGGCCAGCAAATCAATAGACAGATGAGCCGTGTTAATTCTTAATACGTGGCAGAGTGAAGCATGGACTGAAGCTGGTGTCTGTGGTGTTTCAGGTGGGGTTTTACTAAGATAACACTCCTTTCTGATGCTCATATCAATTTGCTTTGAGCTGTATGTATAAAATACATAACTTTCTAACATTTGGGTGTAACGAATACTCAGAGTTGTCCGGATCCATTTGCAATGCTTTATTCCATAGCGTAAACAGGCGGGTCTCGTAATCACAGGCAGACAAAGGTTTCACAGACAATTCAAAAGAGTAAACAGTCAACAGGCAATGGTCACAAAGGCAGGCATCTAGAATCGGTATCGAGATAAACAGTCCAGGGTCATACACAAGAAAACAAACCCGGGAAATAACGCTCAGTAATACCTCCTTGGGACGATAAGACTTTGCGACTATTCTCACAAAGTTTGCTCCTTAAATAGGCGAAATAACACGGAACACCTGGCGTGAGTCAGCCGAGGTACATAGGTCAAATGAGTCCGGGTAGGAACCTTAGTAAGCCGGGGAAGGTTCCTGCTGCTGGTGGTCAGAGAGAGCCACAGAGGCACTGTTGGTGACAGAGCCCCTCCCCTGCGAGCAGCTCCCGAAGTGAGCCATTCCACAGTGCTGAGGCCTACCCTGTGGGCGAGGAGCCGGGTTGTCCCGGTTATCTTGGTGGAATGTGGTAATAAGCGAAGGATCAAGGATATCAGATATCATCAAGGATATCATGGAGAGAGCCACCCTTCTTCTTACCAAAAAAGAAACCTGCTGAGGCAGGTGAGGTTGATGGCCGAATGAAACCCTTGGCTAGCTCCTCCTTGATGTAATTCCTCATGCTCTTGGTTTCGGGCTGCGACCGAGGGTAGACATAGCCCTTGGCGGGAGTGGCTCCGGGCAGCAGGTCGATGGCGCAGTCTGTCGCTCTATGAGGAGGTAGTTGAGTCGCCTTGGCCTTACTGAAGGTGGCGGCCAAGTATGGTAGGGTGCAGGGAGTGAGGCCAAGGATGATCGGGTGCGTGGGAGAGTGGATGATGTGGAACTGTAGCACCTCCGTGTGAGGAGAGCTGGTAATGAGGGTCAGTTCCTGGGTCATGCTGGTAACTTTGCCAGTTCCTAGTGGTCTGCCGTGGAGGGCTGCCACGGCCATGTTAGGAGAACATGGAACGAGAGAGAGATGATGGGTATTAGCAAAGTCTGTATCAAGGAAATTTCCCGCCGCCCCGGAGTCCACTAACGCCTCAGCCATGACACGACAACCATTAACCAGAAGACCCACCCCGAGCACTAGACAGGAAGACAGTAGAGAATGGCTCACCCGGGGTACAGTGGATCTAGGAGGTGATGGGGCAGTTGGAGATGTCCAGATAGGCCGCAGTAAAGACAGAGACCGTTTCTCCTTCTCCTCTCACGCTCCTCCTCGGTGAGGCGGGTGGAGCCGATCTGCATAGGCTCCTCTGAGCTGGTGCTGGGAAGTAATAGAGGTCCAGGTGCGTAGCGGCACCCTCCGCGGCAGTGGAGGAGATTGTCAACCTTAATCGCCATCTTCATATACTGTTCCAGCAGACATCCCTCGTCGCGACAAGCCAGCTCTGCTTACAGGTCGTCCCGGAGTCTGCGACGGTACATGGCCTTTAGAGGAGGTCCCTGCCATCCCGCTTGAGCAGCCAGTGTACGAAAAGACAGAATAATCCGCGGCCATAGAATTGCCCTGGCGCAGTGCAAGCAGCTTATCCCCAGCCTCCTTTCCGTCAGCAGAGTGGTCAAACACCTCTTTAAACTGTTTCAGGATATGTTGATAGGAGGGAAACGCCATGTTTTGTCCTTCCCACAGGGCCGTAACCCAGCCCAGGGCCCTACCCCGTCAGTAGCGAGCAAACCAAAGCAACTTTGCTGTCATCAGTTATGTAGTTATGTGGTTGTTGGTTAATGTAAATTGAGCATTGTAACAAAAACCCCTTGCGCTTGCCTGGAAAGCCGTCGTATTTTTCGGGTAGAGCCGGTGCGGGTGGCGTGGCTGGTGCAGCGTCTTCTGGACGGGAGCTGAGCTGAGTGACTGCTGCTGTAAGTCCATGTATTGAGCGCATAAATTCCTCCATCATGGAAGTCAGATTTACCAGTTGTTGACAAAGTTTGCGACTTAAATAGGCGAAATAATGCTGTATGTATTAATTCCCTTATAACACATTTGACTAAAAACAATTAATTGATTGTTTAACCTACTGTATGAATCAAATAGAATGTTTATTAGTTGCTGATTCAGTTATCATTTATAAACGGTTTGTGAGTTATACATGAACGTCTCAAGGTTATGAATATAACCCTGTTCCCTGAAGGAACGAGACGCTGCGTCTGGTAGGACGCTTTGGGAACG
>JAUCMU010000151.1:7927722-7940004 GCA_032275025.1 Enteromius treurensis
TTTCCTCTGATTTTAGGCATTACTCATGGGTAGGGTTAGGTTTAGGTGTAGAGATATGGTCAAAACTAAAATTTTTGAATAAAATGTTGTTCCAAACCACACGCCTAACTCAGCAAAATCAGGACATGCACCAACCATAAGTAGTTTTATTTGCCTCTGAATTTTACTGACAGGTAAATTAGAAATGGTTGACATCATAATAATAGATAGGCATAAACTCAGTAATTATAGCAGCGATAGTAAAATAATTGTCCTCGTCTGTCTTCTGTTGCACAAAAAAAAAAAAAGAAAAGAAAAAAAGAACACAGAATGAATGAAACACAATTGTGTGGTAATCAGATTTAATGTCCATACGGTATCTAGTATACTTGCTACAAAAAGCATATGATAACTGTCTACCGAAGCCTACAAACAACCAACAACAACAAAAAAGCATTACTACTAAATATAAAATTACTATTTGCAACCTTCCTCAAGTACCTCATCCATTAGTGTTGTTAAATAAAAAGACTGACTGTATTATCTATCAGAGCAGAAAAAAACATACATAGTCCTTTATGTACATTATGTTAATGCTTCCACTCAGAGAAGCTTATTTTGAAGTTTCATTGCCTTTCTTTCGAATACAAATGAGCAAAAATGTCAGCACAAATTATACAATGGGGCCCAAAGCTCATAGGAACTTTAGTGTTTACAGGAACTGCTTGATTTAATAGAAGCCACAAAGCTGTTTGGAGAAAGTAGAACAGTGCTGACATTTGAGTGAAGCACCACTTGAGGCTCACCAATTATTGAGTTTTCCAAAAATGCTTTGAAGAAATCAAGGAGGAAGCAACCTGAGTGTGTGTGCATAGCCTATATAATCATACAAAATTCAGTATAGCATTAGCGATAAAGAGTTATTTAAATGCATTATTTTCTGTTTTTATATATTTCAAAACTGAATTCATCTTCAGCTTCACGTGATACTTCAAAAACTCATTCTAATGTGCTGATTTGGTGAACAAGAAATATATTTTATCATCAGCTTCACTGAAACCGTGGTACAAAAGAACATAATTTATTTGAAAAGTAATCATTGGCAGCATTATAATTCCCTTTCCTGTCCTTCCTTTAAAAACAATTTTGTAATGAGGTAAAAATTCTAATATTAGACACAAATGTGTTGCTCTCTCTGTAATATGAGCCGAGTGTTTTCACTCCAGGAGAGGTGCTGGTATTTTTACTCTTCAAGATTACGAACTTTGTTTTCCTTCTTGCCATACTTTGCAGACCTTCTTCTCGCATCTTCTTTGCTTAATTCAGCCAATTCTGCCTTCTTTAAATTCCTTTTTTCATCCAAGAGTAATTTTCTTAGCTTACAGCAAAAAAGAAGAGTTTAATGGGACAAGTAAACAACAAGGCCTTCTAAAAGACTGTGGGAAAAAAAAAACCTATTCTTACATAGGCTGCAGAAGTAGTGCAGAATAATGAAGCTATTTATAATTAAAATACGTCTGAGAATGCTTCCAGACATATTTTATGCAGAGTGTCAATATAGAAAAAAATAATTTTTATTAAAAGTGCAAATGCGTGAACTTACAGTAAATCTGAATTTGGAGTATAGTTTTGCTTTGAATAACATCTCAGCTACGTTTGTAACCCTCATTCCCTGAAGGAGGGAATGGAGACGTTATTTCTTGATGACAGACTGGGGTCTTGCCTAGAGCCCTGATTTGCTCTGCTTAAGAGAAAACACCAATGAAAATTGGCAAGTGGTTAAACAATGATGAACCACTCTCCTTCATCCGAGTTTAAAAAGGCGACAGGTGCAACCACTCTTTAGATTTGCTGAGGAGCCCAGAACGTGTCCCAGCTCTCAGCGAGGTCGTGGCAAGGCAACATAACGTCTCTGTTTCCTCCATCAGGGAACGAGGGTTACGTACGAAACCGAGAAGTTCCCTGTCTTTCAGTCACCATGAGTTATGCTGGGCTCCAATGGAAAACGCCACAACCTGAACCATTACAACCTTGTAGCACTACAAATGTTGACAAGTGGTGCGTGTCAGACAATTGTTATGTAAAGGTGCAACCCTGCCATCGCCCCAAAGCAGATTCGCTGACTTTGATACCCGTTGGGACCAGAATGAGTACGTAGGGACCATGTCAACCTTCTGCAAGAGGGGCTGCAACCTCTTGTATTTGTTGTACAGTCTGGCAAGACAATGGGGAAGCGAACCTCCTGAAAAGGGCACTATGGAGACCACATCCTACCATCGGAGGTGACATTTGGAACCCAGTATGGACTGACCTGAAGTGGGAAAGTACAACATAAGATCTTATCTTAAGGTTTTATCCAGGGAAGGAGTGGGAGGAAGAGGAACGACTGGCAGTAGAGATAGACAGAGTACTCTGTTAAGGAAAGACATGGGTTTACCCAGGAAAACTTTATCATGAAAGATACACATATAGGATTACCCACAGGGAATCAACTATATGGACATCTAGCCCAGTACAGGGGCTGACCAGACCCCCGGCATGTACACCGATACTGAGCCTGGCATCAACTGCTCCACCCAGTCTGACTGCCGAGGATGCTGGAGGAGTCTCTACCAGGGTTCGCCTCCTGGGGAATTTACTGGAAGAGTAAACAGCACTTGCATCACCTGTGAGGGGGAATGGCACAGCAGGCATTACACCGGCCAGTTCTTCCCCCCAATTGCCTGTTACTCAACACACAGGGAGAAACTGGCTTAATGTGAAGACTGTAGTATCTCTTGAAGGTGTTGGTGTCGTCCAGCCTGTCTGCCAGAGAGGTGTCTTGGGCCAACTCAAAGGAGGAGGCCACACTCCGAGGGGAGTGGGCTCTCACCCCTAGGGGGCACGGCTCACCTTGAGCCTGGTAAGCCAAGGTGATGGCATCCACAATCCAGTGGGCCAACTTCTGCTTGGAGACAGCCTTCCCTTTCTGCTGACCTCCGTGTCAGAAAAAAGGCTGCTCTGAGCTTCTGAAGTTCTGGGTGCAGTGCTTGCAGGTTCACCACCTGATCGCGAAGCGGCGTGGTGGGAACCTTGGGCACGTATCCAGACCGGGGTCTCAGGACAATGTGAGAGGAGGCCAGCCCAAACACAACGCACTCTTCGCTTACAGAAAATGCCTGTAGGTCCCCGACCCTCTTGATGGAAGTGAGCGCTGTCAAGAGTGCTATCTTAGCAGACAGGAACTTCAGCTAAACTGACTCCAGTGTCTCAAAGGGACCTCCCTGAAGTCCAGCCAGGACAACAGAGAAGTCCCAGGAGGGCACTAAGGGTGTCCTAGAAGTCTACTGCATTGTGATGTGCTGCTATGGCAGCCACTTACACTTTCAAGGTGGTGGGCGACAGCCTATGCTCCCACCTTTCCTGCAGAAAGTAAAGCAACAACTCCTATTGTGCATTTTCGGGGGTCTTCTTGTCCTCCCTGACCTTGACCCAGGAGTCTTGGAGGCTATGGCAGAAGGTACGGAGGAACCGCCCACCTCTTGGATTTTAGGCTCCGTCTGTCCATTAACTTGTGGATAGTATCCTGAAGTCAAGATTACGGTCACACCTAGGAGTTTCAGAGAGGCTTTTCAAAGCCAGGAAATGAACTGGGGTCCTCAATCTGATACCACATCTTCGGGGAGGCTGAAAGGACGGAAGACATGATCAAAGAGCAGCTGGAGATCAGTAATATAGTCCACTCCTAGGTGTGACCAGCGGCGGTTAGGCACGGGAAGTGGAAGGAGCTTACCAGATGGTAAATGGCGAGGACCCGGGATGTCCAGTGCCCAATGAAGTATGGAGTTGGTGGATGAGTGGAATTCGTTCAGCGTGAGGAATGATCCGGAGATGTGGAGGACAGTCCGGCGGAGGATTTGGAGCTGGATCTATGGCCGCTGTATGGTTGGTCCATTGGATGGGGCTGACAAAGAGGTTTTCCGGGAGAATAGGCTTGTGTATTTCTGGCTCTGGGTCTTTGATATGAAGACGAGAGAGAGCATCCGCTCAAAAATTTCTGGAACCATGACAGTAGGAGATCAGGAATCTGAATCTGTTGAAAAACAGTGCTCAGCAGACCTGACGGGGATTTAATCTTATAGCTTCCTTCAAATACTGTAAATTTTTATGGTTTGTCAATACCTGGAACGGATGAATGGAACCCTCGAGCCAATGCCGCCATTCTTCTAGTGCCAGTTTGATAGCCAGAATTTCCGGATTGCAGATGTCATAGTTTTCTCCACCGGACTGAACTTCTTGGAAAAGTAGGCACATGGAAAGATTTTAGACGGATTCCCCTGCTGCTGTGAAAGGATGGCACCCACTCCAGTGGTGGAGGTGTCTGCTTCAGTGACAAATCGTAACTCGGGATTGGGATGTGTGAGGAGAGGTGCAGTAGTGAACGCGGCCTTGAGAGTGTGGAAGGCGGCAGTGGCCTCTGGGGTCCACGTTAAGGTCTTGGGCTTGTTGCGGAGCAGAGAAGTGATAGGACTGGTGAGGATACTATAGTTGTTCATTAATCGTCGGTAAAAGTTGGCAAAGCCAAGAAACCACGGAAGTTTGCCAGTTAGTAAATGCGTCAACTTTCCCTTGATCCATCCGTACTCCTGTGTAGTCAATATGGTACCCTAAGAATTGGACCGAAGTCTGGTGGAAGGAGCATTTTTCTACCTTAAGGAATAGATGGGGTTCTCTGAGGCGGGTTAGAACTTTAGTGACATGCTGTTGATGTTCTTGGATGTTAGATGAATAAATCAAGATGTCATTGATGTAAACAACTAAGAATTGGTGGAGGTAATCTCTGAGAATTTTGTGCATGAAATTTTTGAAAATTGATTGTATGTGCGTTAACATACGGCATAACGCAATACTCATAATGGCCAATAGTTGTGGCAAAAGACGTCTTCCGTTCATCACCTTTTCTTATCCGGATGAGATTATAAGCACTTCTTAGATCAAGTTTGGTGAAGACGGTGGCCCCTCTGAGTCTTTCTATGGTGGCTGGTATGAGAGGAAGTGGATATTTGAATAATATAGTCACCTTGTTGAGGGCTCGGTAGTCTATACAGAGCCTGAGGCCACCATCCTTCTTGGCCTCGAAAAAGAAACTGGAAGCAGCAGGGGAAGTAGAGGGATGAATATATCCATTGTGGATAGCCTTCTGGATGTACTCTTCCATGGCCTTCTGGGATGGATAGTGGATATATCTTACAGCGGGGCACTGGAGCATCCGGGAGCAGATTGATGGCACAGTCCCATGGTCGATGTGGTGGCAGTTGGGCAGCTCTCTTGGGGCAGAAGATGTCCCTGAAGGGGACCGAACACTCAGGAATGTCTACTGATTGTTTTTCCACAGGACTTTCAATAGAGGTGGTACATACGGGGATTGAACTTGGAAGTTGTAAGGGAAGATCTGGGGAACACTCTGGCCAACAATCTAATCCCCACTAAAGAATTTCACCCCACCACCAAGAGAGGATGGGACAATGCCGTGAAAAGTGAGATTTCCTTCTTGTGACATAGTCCCACTTGCAATGTTAACGGCCAGGGCTGTTCACAGTATAAACAGAGACCTGTCGTTATACGTCGTTGGCGTTCATTGGAGAATGACTGTTTCAAATGCATGGGTTCTGGGATGGATTGTGGAGGGCTCCGTGGTACTGGTGGGCAGGGAAAGGAAACTAAAGTGCTTGGAGAAGATGTGGCATATGACTGCACCCGTGCCGTGCAGCGAATGGCGAGCTGGATAAAGTTCTCCAATCCAATAGAGTCATCATGAGTTGCCAACATGAGGCGGAGACTGGGATTGAGACCCTGGATGAAACGTGGTGAGAAGTGCTTGTTCATTTCATCCACTGGCCGTGGCAAGGGTCCGAAATGGTAAATAATATTCTTTGGTATTGTTATTGTTATTCTTTGGTATTGTTGGTATTGTTGGTTTGACTGAAAACCTTCATGAAATGTTGGGTGACAGCGGAGTAGGAGCTTACTGCCTGGCCAGCCTGATTCCAGATCGTCTCTGCCCACCGTAATGTGATTCCTGCCAGACATGATATAACAAAACCAATTTTGGCATTACCTGAAGGAGACATTGTGGGATAAAAGGCGAAGGTCCAGGCTTCTGTAACGAAGCAAACTGCACACAGGAGTTAAGTATAATAATAATAAGTTTATTTACAACAGGATTCACAGGGTGAATGAATCAGCAGTAAATGGTAAGTAACTGAGAAATATGATAATTTGGAGAAACTTGAAGTTGGATTAATGGAGAGTTCTTTCTGTTGAAGGTAATGGAGATCGCTGGAGCACAGGCTGTAGACGTAGAGAACACACAGACGACCACAGCACCACACACCACTCTTCGGGGACACAAGGGATACTCAGGGGATTCCAAGGAGCCTGGAGAGGATAGACAGAACGGAGGAGGAACAACAGGGAAATCTCACAGGGTAAGTAGAAAGGTAAGTAATCGTCAATAGAGCTTAATCTTATTAGAGAATGAGTTCGCTAGCTTGAAACGAACCTGGACACTGACTGTGGCGTGGTGTGTGGTTTTATGTGGTTCAGTACTGAAGTGCTGATTGAATACTCTGGTGACTGTGTGCGTTGTGATTGGGTGATGATGGAGCCTGGTGTGTCTGTGGAACTTGCATTGACTCTCTTACTGTATTTACATTGTGAAACATAGATTTAAAGATAAAGTTAAATCTGACATTTTGTTTGAATGCATTAATTATGTAAAAAGTTTGCTGGTGTTTGTCTGGAGCATTTGAGCTGAACTGAAATTTCTTTCTTGACCACAGGAGGTCAGAGGAGAAGAGAACCAATAATTATTTTAAAGACAGAAAGATAGTCCCTCATTATTGAAGGTTATGGGTAAATTAGAAGCATGTTCCTGCCACGGCTGAAAGTACATAAGCGCAATCACATGTGGTGATGAAACACCATCTGATCCATTGAGAATGACAAGGGAATACTCCCCTGCAGTTTACAAATTAGTAGGGTTTGCAGATTCGGACAGATCAAGTACTGTAGCTTTGCACACTGCTTTGAACTGACTTTTTCAACGCTTTTTGACATATCCGACAAATTAGGAATTCAAACATATTTTCATGAGTTTGCCAGCAAGATCAAATGCATCATTTTATTTAATGGAGATTTGGAAAGAGATAATCAGTGTTCCCTGGCTGGAGCAAATGATTTTTATTATATTTAGGAAGTTATTAAGATTTCTCATAAAGATATCAGTATAGCTGATAGCTATAGTTAATTAATTAATTAAATCATTAATTCTGTCTAATGATACAGTAACTATTTTTTATATATATATATATATATATATATTATCCTTTCTCTTAGATCAAACATACCAAACACACTGACAGATACTGAAAGTCACAAGAAGCAGATAGTGAGAGAAAGAAACAAGTAAATAGTCAGTGGTAGAAATAGAGCTGAGTTTTTAATTGAGATTTGAACAGACAGATGGAGGAGAAGATGTAGAGACTCAATGGGAGTGAGTTCAAGAAATTTTATATATTTACATTTGACATGTTATTAATCTTGTTCCAACAGTCTGAAAGTGTTTTCTTACAAGAAAAGCAATTCCCCTGCAGATATAACAATCAGCATTCAATATATAGCATTCATAATGATTTACATGTTTGTTTAGTTTTAAAGTTTTGTTTGAGAATATGGCATTTAATCAAGTCACTTCTTATGTATGGAAAGTATTCAGACCCCCTTAAATTTTTCACTCAATGTTATATTGCAGTAATTTGCATTTACATTAATTTCCCTCATTAATGAACACACAGCACCCCATATTTACAGAAAAACACAGAATTGTTGACATTTTAGCAGATTTTTAAAAAAAGTTTGTGAAAAGAAGCTGCAAGGTTGAAGTGCACACTTGTAAGTGTGCACTAATGAGGTAATCTGGTGCAGTGCATGAGTGTTTCAGGAAGTAATAGAAGAAGAAAAACGAGGCATTAGAGAAGACAATTCAAGGAAATACTCTGAATTTCACAATATGTGACACTTTTACGCAGTTCAGATAACTCTAGGCCTTCTGAATCCTTCTTAATTGGACCACCTACACACACACACACACACAGACACACACACACACATATATATATATATATATATATATAAAATCTGATTTGGTTGTGTGGAGACAGACATGACATATCCTCTACTCAAGCTTTTATATTAGACACAAATCTCGCTCAACACTGCCAGCCAAACATACAATCTTAAGCTTCTAAGAACCTTGAATAAGTATTCTTATTATGCTTGATTTTGAATATCGTGTCAAACTGATTTGCCATTTTCAGAGAGCATGTGTTCAAAGCATGCACAGAAACAGCAGCTGTAACATGGCATGTGAGTATAAACAAAGTTCTCTTTTGTGTCTTATTGTGCTCACACACAAGTTAAAAAAACACTCATTATATCTGTGAAGTTAAACAGCTGGTAAAGAAATCACATCAGAACTGTATTAAATGACAGCAGAGTAATATGTATCTGCTGTCCACACAGTGAATATGATCCAAACAATACAATAAAAGCAGAAAATCACTCACTGTTCACTAAAAGTAAATTCTGCTTATGTGCCTGTTACTGTTCTTATATATCAAAGGTTTCCTCAGTTTAAACCTTAAAACATCATTATAGAAATCCCATAGTTGACTTTGAATTTTTACCACACTGTATATGTTTTCAAATGTTTGTGAAAGTGACACCAATTTAGAATCTGAAAGTCACAGCATGCTGAAGAAAGGCTTTGATAGGATGATCAGTCTCTTGCAGGAATTGCGTCAGGCAAGCTGCCTTTTATGAATTTTAAACAATGCTACACTGCGTACTTACAACTCCTTCCTGGGTGGTGCATGTTTTGAAGCTCATTACTCCAATTGCATGGAAAGGAAATGATTGTTCACTCAATTAGAAACAGAAGATGGTTATGAGATTATTGTGGAATTCAAACTGAATATATTTCCTTGGGCTAATTTACATGTAAATCTATTAGGTTTAAGCAAACAAATAAATAAATAAATGAAGGTAAAATTGCTACAGTCTCACAAAGAAAATGAAAAGCAGAGTGTGATTTTTTCAAGGTACAATAATCAGGCCATGATAGATTCTTTTTAGATTATTTCTGTATGAATGTTAAATAGAATATATTCAGAAAAAGTGAGTACAGCATTGCAAAAAAGAGTATTAAATATTGTTCTTTTTTTCAGGAGCTTTTATTTACAAAGAAATGGACAGAGCATGGTCAGAACGAAGCTAGATTCTTTGCAGTAGTGGACAACTCTGTGCATTTTGTTGCTTACTTACAGTATAAGTTGTGATGATTAAAGGTGACGTGATTAATTTGAATATGGACATATGAATAAATACCAGATATATCAAATACGACTTTTGCGACTGATATAAAAGCAATGATCTCCACCTGAGACCATGAGTAACTGGACCGAGATTGTTACATTGAACGTTGTCCTAAACCTTACAAAGAAATCATTATAATTTGTTCTCTGTCATCATCCATAGCATGTGTCAACAGTGGCGCTCTCTGGTTCACAACAGCGGGAACCTTCGCCCGAGTGTTAACGTTTCCCCCCGGACCTTTTTTCCCCACGCACCCGGGCCCGCCAGCTGTTCGGCATTATCTCCTCTTTAAAAGCCGCGTGCAGACGCGGTTTCTTTGCGAAGTCTTATTTACTCTTGTGATAATTCTGAGCGATCTTCTTGTTGGATTACCTGGTTACATTTTGGATTGTTTATTCGGACCTTTGATTCCTGCTGCCTGCCCTGACTTATTCTGCCTGTGTTTTCGGACTATTGATGTTATCTGCCTGCCCTGATCCTCCTGCCTGTGTTACGACGACGATTCTCTGGTTTGCCTCTACTATTACTGTCTGCCTGCTATTTGATCTACGCCTGTCTGACTACCCCTTAAATAAAAGCCTGCAAATGGATCCAGCTGATTCTAGTGCGTCATTACAGAAGACTTCGCCACAACAGGATCCAGCGGCTTTTACGGAAGTTGTCAACGAGGTGAGCCGTCAAGCCACTGTACAAGCTACACATCACCAACAACTCGCTCACTTGACCAAGCTCACGGAGGACCTCATTCGCTCAGTGCAGGCTTTAACCACGCTCACCGCCACACTAAGCCAATCCGCCAGCCCAGCAGTACCAGCACCGCCTCCCCCGCAGGCGATCGCTCCTATCGTCAGCCCTGCTCGGTTGGCTCTTCCAGAGAAGTACGACGGCTCTCCAGGCAAGTGTGAGGGGTTTTTATTACAATGTGAGCTCTATATGAATCAGCAACCTAGCTGTTTTACTCTGGACGACAGCAAGGTGTCACTGGTGTGCTCGCTTCTCTCAGGCAAAGCCCTGGAATGGGTCACAGCTCTCTGGAGAGGCCGACAGATGGCGTTTCCATCCTATAATAGCTTCCTACGCCAATTCAGGGAGGTCTTCGACCACACAGCAGATGGAAGAAATGCCAAAGATGAACTTCTCTCCCTCAAACAGGGCAACGAATCTGCGGCTGTATTCACAATGACCTTCCGAACACTGGCTGCACAGACTGGATGGGATCAGGATGCTCTAAAGAACATCTATCGTCGTGCTCTCCGAGAGGACTTGCAAACGGAGCTCGGTGGACGCGATGAGGACAGGACCATTGAGGAATTCATGAATTTGGCCATCCGCACAGATCATACCATTCGGTCTCGTCGTCCTCGTCGTGCTCCAGCACCCATAACCAACCAGCTCAGCCTCCCTTCAACTGAACCCATGCAACTCGGAGCTACGCACCTGTCGCCTGAAGAGCGAGAGAGAAGACGCACTAACAATTTGTGCATGTACTGTGGCAACGCTGGACACATGCGAGCTAACTGTCCTGTGCGGCCTCCTCGCTCCATGCCTTATCGGGTGAGTTCAATCTCTCTAGCCACAGCTATGAAAATTGATGTCTGTATTATACACCAGGGCCAGGAAATCAGAACCAGGGCTTTCATAGATTCAGGGGCAGCTGGAAATTTTATTGATGAGAAATTCGCCACTAAAAATTCTATTCCTTTCCTCTCATGTTCACCAACCATCGCCGTCGCAGCCCTCGACGGCCAACCCCTAGGGTCCGGAAGGATTTCCACCCAGACTTCAGAGCTACAACTCATCACCGGTTCTTTGCACCGGTTCTTGGCTCCATTTCCTCATCATCACGTCACCAGAGCATCCCATCATACTAGGCTTGCCTTGGCTACAACAGCATGATCCCGTCATTTCCTGGTCATCACACCAAATCACTAAATGGTCCACCTACTGTCACCTTCACTGCCTGCAACGGACTATACGGCCATTACACAGTATTATCACAGTATCAAAGGAGGCAACCGATTCCATAGACCTACCCAGCCAGTATCAGGACCTTCGGAGAGCATTCAGTAAGGAGGAAGCTACACAATTGCCTCCGCACCGACCCACTGACTGCGCTATAGACCTCCTTCCAGGAACAGTGCCCCCTAAAGGTCGTATTTTCCCTTTATCCCAACCAGAAACGGAGAGCATGAACAGCTATATCCGAGAAGAACTGGCCAAGGGGTTCATACGACCATCTACTTCACCGGCCTCGGCAGGTTTTTTCTTTGTTAAAAAGAAAGATGGTGGCCTTCGACCTTGTATCGACTACCGAGCCTTGAACGAAATAACAGTCAAATACAGGTACCCTCTGCCTCTAGTTCCTGCAGCACTAGAACAGCTCCGCTCCGCACGTCACTATACCAAGCTGGACCTCCGCAGTGCCTACAATCTGATCAGAATCCGGGAAGGTGATGAGTGGAAGACGGCTTTTTCTACAACCAACGGGCACTATGAGTATCTGGTGATGCCGTTTGGTTTATCCAATAGTCCTTCTGTGTTTCAGTCTCTAGTCAACGATATATTCAGGGATCTGCTCAATCGCTTCGTCATCGTATACATTGATGACATTCTGATTTATTGTCAAGACCTTGTTTCTCATGTCCAGCACGTCCGCACAGTCCTCCAACGACTCATTGAACATCGACTTTTTGCCAAACTCACGAAGTGTGAATTCCATCAGACCAAGATCGCGTTTCTGGGATATATTATCAGTGCTGAAGGAGTGGCCATGGATGATAAGAAAGTGGCAGCCGTTGTGAACTGGCCTAAACCCCAAAATCTAAAGGACCTTCAGCGTTTCCTAGGATTCGCAAACTTTTACAGGCGGTTCATCAGGGACTTCAGTAA
>JAUCMU010000151.1:7940104-7952117 GCA_032275025.1 Enteromius treurensis
TTGATCTACGCCTGTCTGACTATCCCTTAAATAAAAGCCTGCAAATGGATCCAGCTGATTCTAGTGCTTCATTACAGCATGTCTTGTCTTCACATAATATCTAACAAATATTGATAGGCTGTATTTCATTATATATTTTTAGGCACTTTCGGTTCAAGTCAAAAAGGAAAAAAACAAATGTGTGAGCTCAGTCTCTGACATGGTTAAGCGGTGGCCCGTCGCTTCCTCTTCAAAGAGATTGAATCCAACTGATAAGAGTTATGCTGAATCCTCAGGGCTGTTCTGAATATCTAGTCTGCTGTGTGAGAAAATGTGTTGGCGTTTTGCTCTACAGGATTCCTTTTTTATAATAGTTAACCACACATTTTACTATACAGTAAAATATTTCTAGACTGCATCATATTCCTTCCATTACAGGCCATTTCACTTATATTTTACTAAAATATGGAACTGCTGTAGTGAAATGAATAGAAGATGCGGCTATAAGCAGTCAGTTGGGAATTGCATTTGAGTTGGTGTTTCAGCACCACGGACAGGTCCATATTGTAATCTTATTTGCAGGTTTTGTTATTTTTTTTTCTTATGAGTAGGCTACTACCCTGGCCTTTAAACAATATTATACTAAAACAGATTTTTAGCCGTTAGACTATAGCACACCTCTGATGTATAAAGCCAGCAGTGCCAAATAAGTAAGGGCCTCAAGGTGGTTGCTGCTTTTTAAAAAAAAAACATCTGGTTCTATTACTGAGCCCCAGCACTTTCTAAATGAAAAAAATTATATATTCAGTAAAAACGAATAAGTAATTGCAACAAAGAGCAGTGAGCAGTGCCAAATAAGAAAGGGCCTTTTTGAAAACATCTGGTTCTATTACTGAGCCACAGCACTTTCTCTACAGTAAGTAGCTTTACTCATCAATTACTCATTAATTAGTTGAGTATGGATAGGGGTAGACCTACTTGTTTAGTTTAGCAGCAAAATATAATGAATGTAGGCTAAATGATAACGCATCACCTTGCTGACCATCTGGTTCACAAGAAAAGAAGAGCCTCTTTCACTTCCACTGCGTTAAAAAGAGATACAAAAGTGAATGTCGAGCGTGTGCTTTTGTTTTGTTTAAATGAACTCTCCATTATAATTTACTGTTGCAGGATAGCCTAATCTTTAGTGGAATTAAATAAATTGAGAGCGAGTCATTCATTAACATTCATTACAGAACACGAAGAAAAACAACTTACAGAAAGTTAAAGATGTCAATTCTGTCTCAACTCTTTGTAGACATGACAAGAAGGCTAAGCGCTGCTTATTACTGCGTCCATATTTCTGTGTTGAGAGATGAGCGGAAGGAGAAATAGTTCCTAAACCTAACCTAAATAACTACATATGACTCATGTTTTCTCTTCCCCGCTCTTGATACACATTCATTTCCGCAAAAAAAAATGAAGAAAGAAAGCACAAGTTAAAATAACTGGTGTCGGTGTTATTGAGGTAAGAAGGACTAATCACCGCGATAATCCCAACACTATAGATATTCTGAGATCGATCCGCCCAACGTTAGTGAGAGTGAGACGCTCGCTGATAGTGACAGGAGGAGAGTCTCTCATTCAAGCGCTCACTCACTGTGAGTCCGTCAGGAGAACTGACTAAAGGGATTTCATCGTGGAGTACACCTGCAAACTTTCAGGTGCTTTGCTTTTAAGTTACGCTTTTTTTTTGCTGTGAAAGAGATGTGAGCGCATTTGAACTCCGCAGAGCAACGATATTTTTATTAGAAACTAGAGAAAAGGTTTCGGGGAGATTTAACGATGTTTTTCGCTCATGACATGAGCGGATCGTGGTCTCTGGGGGGTGTGGGGAAATACACAAAGTCTTAAGGAAAGAGGACTGCTTGCTATCTCGAACAAAAGCTTCACCTCAGAAACATGAGGGATTGTCTCCTGTGGAACTTCGCCAAAGTTATTCTGTTCTGGACATTAGCCGATGCTCAGGTAAGACACTTGGTCTATACAGGTGTGTCATGGCAATTATTTTCTTTAACCGTTAAAATTTGACAGTGCATATGCATATGTTTTATGTATACACATACACATGTTTAAGACGTGTTTTCAATTATTTTATATACATTCCACTGAGGTTTATGGTACATGACAATTAAAGAAAACGCAAAAAGTTGCGACTGAACAATTATAGACCCGTCAGTGTTTGATTTCAATCACTACATTTGACCAAACACTTTATCCAAACGCTTTAAACACATTATATGCATGTATGCATTGGTATCAGTCTATTGAATTCTAGATCTGTGTATCTCATCTGTTATTTTATCGCTTGTGTGTTTTAATAATTTCATTCAAAATCCAAGTTTAAATGGGAATGGATCAGCACATGATTCATAAAATCTTATTTGCTGAATAAAGCCAGTTGATTTAGCATTTGAGTTTCTCACATGAAGCATGTTTTCCAGGCCGACGAAACATTTTTAAAATGCAGTTAGACATTGACTGAACAGATGCAAGCGCACAGCCAACTCCATGTTGTTTCTGCATGAAAACTGCGATCTTAATTCATAATATCAGCCTCTGGGAAATGAAATGATTTGATGGTTTTGTGGTTTTGATGAAAGCTTGGTGTGTTTCACAGCCCTTATCATCTCTGCTAAACTAATAGTCCTGATTATACTTTATAAAGAGTTACTTCTGCGAAACTACACAAATTTGTAGTCAAGTGACCTAAAATGTGCCTCATGTAAATTTCATTTAACAATATTATTTAATATGACTGAGTCAGACTGACCATATAGAGTGCAAATATTATGGAAATAACTGCTTATTTTTTTACAGCGGGTAGGGAATTGATAGAATGTGCATTCAACTCCCCCCCCATTATATGCATTGTTCATCCTTGCTCTGTCAATGCCGGTCAGAAGACCAGTAAATGCAATCACAAAGGGAGCACATATAGACCTGTGCAGTGGGTGAAATGACACATAAAAACACACTTGAGTGGAATGTGCTTATGTTCACGCATTAATGACTAAATTGTGTTTTGTTTTTGCAAAAGGATTTCTATTTTAATGCACCCATTGTCATACATATCTGCACGGTTTTGCCACTTTGTTAACACTTCAATCAGCCTTCAATCAGCACATATGTTACTATATGTTCTTTGCTGCACCAAATAAAGACATTTCACAATTCTGCAGTTATCAGCATGGCACTATTAAACTAGAAATGCTTTATACAATGTTTTTTCATGAGGGTCAGCTTGGTGTCTCGTGCCTGTTAATAATTACACTTAAGTAAGTGAAGCCAGCAAGTTACAGTAATAAATTGGCAAGTCATTATGTGCATAAATGTGCTCGTCCTGTAAGAAACATCCACATGTTGCACTCGATACATCAAAATGTGTTACATCTAAATTAGTGGTTCGCAACTCCCTTGATTTTGCAGTAAACGGCTGGTATGTGCTATTTATATCTGTTCTATCCTGATCATGTATTTGCCCCCTTTAAAAAAGACATGATCAGGGTAGTACAGCTATTGTTACAAAATAGTTAAATGAAAATCTTGCAATAGTGACCACTTACTGATTTCTGCTAAATTAACAGAAAAATATGAAAATTACACAAAGTGCAGTCTTCTACAGAGTTCCTACAGGTTGTATTGTTGCAAGAACAAAGCAAATTCTTGGAAGAACAAAGAAGGCTTTTGCAAATAACATGGAGTGGACAGATCTTTTAGTTTGCATTTAAAGGACAGATTCACAAGCGTGAAGGAAATCCCTGGCGTTTTGAGAGCACTGACACAAATTAAAAGGTCATTTGAATTAAGTTGTCATAGTCATGAGAAATGAGTGTAATCGACTTCCTAAGCTACACTTTTAACAGTTGCAATATACAGGATGTTCCCTAAATTGATATTATCAGCAAAGATGACAATATTAAGGGTATTTCTGCTGTTTACAATGTGAACAGTGTGTTTAAATTAATACAATTGTTTGCATATTAATTTATATTAGAGTTTAATTTAAAATGTTTTTTTCATGCCAAATTCATTAGCATTAGCATTCAAAAATAAACTGGATTTCCTAATAACAAGATATGGGAAGCTTATGTTGTCAGTTTTCAGTAATGTAATTACTTTCAGGCATATCTCTTCCCATGCCAAATTGGAGGGCCTTTATTGTGACTGATCAATCTCAGAATAGTTTTTATTCACAGCATAAATCACTTATTGATCGTTAAGATACGTTTTGAATCTCTTGAGGTATTTGAAATGCACAAGCATCATCTGATTGGAGCATTGTCAGCAGTCTCACAGTGTTGCTTGATGAACATCAAGGAAGCTGCATGGCTATTATTAAATTGCATACTGCTGGAGAGCCACCAGACAGTCCATCTGATTCTTCCTGAAGCTGCCATAGGATATACCAAAATTATCATAAACGTATTCTTCACACAAGATCCCATTGAGACCATCAATTTTATGCTAATTTGAGTCATAATATCAGTGCAGCAGTGGATGACATAAAGGAAGTAAGTGGAGGACGAGATATTTTGGAAATTACTTTCCATTATGTGGAAAAATAGATTAAAAGTATCTATATTATTAAATAAAAATTGTATGGGCATTCCTGTAAAATCCATTTTGCTTGTGACATGTTGTTAATGTTTCTAGCGGCACCGTACTTTTCGGGATCATTTGTGTTTACTACTTAATGTAAAATGGGCATAAAATTGTAATACTGTAGGTGTAAATACAGTTTACGTCTTCTCCGTTTCTGTGCTACAAGCTGAATGCATTAATTGCCTACTAATTTGACTCTTTTTTTCTTCTTCTCATTTTCTAAGTCTGCGCGGAGAGCTGCTTCATAAAGGTTGAATGTGTAGGGCTCTAATCAGTCATTCATTCAGTCAACATGTTTGCTCTCTTAATTAAACCATGTACTATGTAAAGAGCAAATTCAGTTCTGAATGTAAATGAATGATTACTGAATTGTTAACCAGCTTTACTCTAGAATATCACAGATATCAAAACTACACTGCACAGAGCATTTAAACCAGCCAATGAAATAAAAAATAAAAAAATCGTCTGTAAAGGTTTATGACATTAAACCCAAGTGATCAGGCTGCACTTCCATCTCTTACAGCCAAGCTTTCATGCATGTCAAATTAAATATGGCATCTCGCTTGACTAAGATCCATTGCACATTTTAATATGTAAAAATACACACAAGACGTTAATGGATGTACTTCCATTCAGCTTTAATTATTGTTCTATTTCATAACAAATTAAATATTTTGTTCCAGCAGCATTTTAAAATCCTCCTGAAGTATGCTAAATTTACAATGCTCACATGTATCTTTACTTTGCATGACTGAGAAAATGACTTTAATTGAGGCAGAAATAGGCTCCAGTACCCTTCTGATACACTTTTACATTAATTGAAAACCTTTCTTTCATCATAACAGAAAGTGAATCTTTTAATATCCTTCATCTCCTCAGGGTATTTAGAAGTTCATCTCTTCTCACTCCCTCGCAGACTCATTTAAGCAACCTGAAATGAGACGGAGAGAGAAAGTCAGCACTAACTAACCCTTTGATTACCACACCAACACACACTCATTTTTACATGACGCACTCTTCTTTTGATATCTCAAGGGACTGTTTTTCAAAAAATCTCTCTTTTTTTTTTCTCTCTTATGTCACTCCAAAGTGTATAGCTTTCTTTTTCCCGAGAAAAATATTTTATTTTAACAGTGAAATCTGTTGCTTTCCATACCATAAACGTAAAAGGACATGAGAAACCCAATATGATCATTTGGAGTGAGAAAAGGACCTTAGATCTACAGTAATTTCCTAATTGATCTCAAATGCGTCTTAATGGGCTAAGCTTGGAAAATAAGAAGACATTTGCTAAGAATATCCTCTGAAAAAAGCTTTTGAAGATTCAGTACACAATGATGAAATAATAATGAGGCTTTTTCTTTGGACAGGCAGGTGAAGATGGAGAGATTACAGCTGAAGAACAGGTTCAGATGCTGCTGGATGCAAAGCTGCAGTGTTTACAGAAGGTCTCCACAGACGACCCTGCAGGTAGACACCATTTCAATTTGACATTTCTTTCACACAATTTTTAATTAAGTGGCCTTATTCAGTTCTCTGCTTTATCTACAATGTTGTTGTGTACCACAGTTTGTCCAGTAACATATTCACCAGGAGTATGACCGTTAACATTCCTGCCAAAACATGTTTTCCACAGAGCTTGAATGAGTCAGCTCAGTCACGTGAGGTTTTGTAGACGTAAATGAAATAAAGTGAGGCATACAGTTAATGAGACTCCCCGAAGACCTTTTTTTTGTGCAGCTGATGGTTACACAGTTTACTAATTCATTTAGCTTCATTATAAACTTGTCACGGGTGAACATGTGAAGGGAAAAACAAGATCTGTTGGTGATGCCTAATGAAATGGACTTCCTGGCTGTTTTATCAGTAGTGACCTGGCAACTCAGAAAATATTAATTTGGCTTTCTTTTATCTTAACGTCATAGGTTGTAGGGTTACAGTATGTGCAATTCATGGAGATGAAAATAATTATGTTCTGCACAAGGAAATTATGTGCAAAGGATGTGGATGCACTGATTACTATCTACAGTGCAAAACTTGCATCCACTTGTTTTCAAAATAGCACATGACAACACGTCTTTTTTATGGACAGAAAATGTTGTCTCATTTCAAAAGGAATCCATGCAATCTTTTGTGAGGGCAAAAGATTTCAGATTTTACAACGGGTTGGTCATGTGAATTTACCACATCCGGGCAGCAGAAAGCTTCTTGGTTTGAAAGCAACTCTTCAGTAAACTGTGTTTCAAACATTGCTACACTATTGACAAAAAAACAATTAACCTTTTTTGCCAATGACATTTATCTGAAATCTCATGTGATCACACTTTTCAAACTGTTATGATTCCAAACATTTTTAAACACACAAAAGGTTGTAATAACATTGCATGTTCCTGGGATCAGGATTGCGTAATAATTGAACCTGGCATGCTGACATGTCAAGATGTTCTCAAGGTCGAATTTTTAAAACTTCACATTCCATTTTAAAAGTATTTTCAAAAGCAATTCAGTTTTCATGGTTTTGTGTCAGTTTTCTTGATTGATAAACTCAAGTCCCATTCTACATTGTCTTCTTGTTTCCTGTTTCACTTGAAAATGTCACATTCTTCACTTTGTGTCACAACCGCTGTTTCACATTGACTTTAAATAGTATAAGAACAGCACAAGACTTTCTCGGAATCATTCCGAGTGAACAGAAGTCAGCAGAAGTCATTACGGTCATTGTTTCAGTTATGAACTGTTCAGTTGTTTTGGCACTAAATGAAAAGCACATTGATCACGTTCAGGATTCATAATGTAATTAAACAATGAATTTATTACACAAGCACACTTGTTGCCTCTGCATGATGTGTCAGTGCGGGGCACCCCATGAGTGCTCATGTTAGGCCGTGCCAGTTGGATATATTCC
The DNA here is from genome assembly GCA_032275025.1 of Enteromius treurensis. NCBI lineage: Eukaryota > Metazoa > Chordata > Actinopteri > Cypriniformes > Cyprinidae > Enteromius > Enteromius treurensis. The sequence goes on from JAUCMU010000151.1 coordinate 7,947,633, forward strand.
AATATCTATGCGCACGACATCCCCCATACGGTAGGTGTTTGGAAGGTACTATGAGTGATATTTTTTAATTTAGCAGCTTTTATCCAAATGAAAGCATGATTCAGTTGGAGATGAGAAAGATGCTTCCTACTGGGCTTTTACTATACAGTAGCTCATTTCATGTTTAGGATTTAATGAAATTGTGCTAGACTTTCATGTGGAGTCACATGTTATGCTGAAAGATTGGATAATTTCACAGGTCATATCTGAACTTGTCCTTTGATTAATTGACATTTTTACTCTGAAACTGTTCTGCTCTTAGTTGGTGTGTGTGTCCCAGAGTGGGATGGTCTAATATGTTGGCCGCAAGGCTTCCCTGGAACTCTGACCAAGACCCCCTGCCCCAGATACGTCTATGACTTCAACCATGCAGGTATGAAACATTTACAGTTTGCCACTTGTTAAAATGCATCATTGTTAGCTCCGAACGGATATTAATTCAACTGAGCTGATAGGAACAACGAAATCACTCACGTTCAAAGAAGAGGTCTGTTATCTGGGTTGGTACAGTATGAAGGTGTTTGAACTGGTTTTGAGGTTGTAGATGAGAGCACATCTTTAAAAAGTGTTTGCAGAGAGTGATGAAAAGAGAGGAAATTACTTACATTGGATACATGGTTGATCATTTACATTTTGCTGTAAATTTACTTTTAGATACAAATTCATATTCATACTGTATAAAATTGAGGATTAGGTATAATCTTTGAGAGAATATCATTGTGTATTACGAATTATCTATTCAATATACCACAGCGCCGGAGCATTAAAATGCCATGGATTATTTTTCTTTCTGTTTTTTTTATTATCACACCTTAATTTTCTTGTTACCTCAACAAATCAAAGTTGTTTTTATTTTGTGTAATTCTGAAACAAAATGGACCAGACTGTGGTTGCTATAGTAATAGACACAATGTTCCCGCACATCTGATCAATAGATAATCTGTGCTCTCCTATTTGTTGTTAATGTTGTGGATATTTCAGCGAAACTTGCATGTAGTATAATCAATAACTTTTTTTTCCAGCGACAGTCTAAAAACAGAACATTCAACAATGCCAGGACAGGCAGAATGCCTTCACATTTTCCTCTCATCCACTTGAAATAAAGTTTAATTACATAATTTGTTTGTGATTTTTATTAGTCATATGCAATAAACCAACTGACATGGAGGGCATTTTTTGATCAAAACAGACTCTTGATTTGATGTCAACACTGCTGCTTTATTTATTCAGAAATAAAATAAGTAACTTAATGAAATTTGTGTACAGTGCTGCTATCAGATAATGGGTCAGACATCATAAGAAAACAATTTTTTTAATGCTGAGATAATAAGAAAAATAAGTTGCGCCTCCTGAGAAAACAGTGTGTACTGTTTCAAATACTATTTCTGACAGTTAATTGGCCACATACTGGGGCTGGGCAGACCTACATTTTCAGCAAGGTTTTTATCAATCTTTCAGGACACGCTTACAGGAGGTGTGACTCTAATGGTTCCTGGGTGCTTGCAGAAAGCTCAAACAAGACTTGGGTCAACTACACTGAATGCATCAAATCTCCTGAACCCAACAAAAAGAGAGTAAGCTACATGACAGTCATTTGTCTTTAATGGACTGAGATCACTTTCTAGGTGGTTTGACGCACTATGTCTTTGTCCCCACAGCAGGTCTTTTTTGAAAGGCTGCACATCATGTACACAGTGGGCTATGCAGTTTCCTTCAGCTCTCTTCTAGTGGCTATCTGTATTATTGGATACTTCAGGTGAGTAACTGACTAAATTTGTCTGATGTACTTCTTCTCATAAACTCCAAGAAAAAGAGTTTTCACAATGCTTTATATAGTTTTATTACACACTCATGTATAATATTGCAATTCTATTTTTATCATACTGTAATTCCACAAATGAGAATTAGGGCTATGTGTCTTTTTCTCTTTTACTCTGTATGCTCAATTAACAACTCATTGGACGTGTCTTGAGTTCAGTGTTAACGTGCTGTGCCAATACTATTCACACAGTAAAGGAAGTGCCTTCTCGCATTTTCCCATTTTCTGTTGAAGACAGACCACTGAAAAAAACAAAAATTATTAAATTGACTGAAAATATACAAAAATATATAAATATAGAGCGGCTCGGTTTTCCAAATGTGTGCATTTAAAAACTAATTGTACAAAATGTCAATATTAATTGCACTCTGGGTGAGCAACGAAGAGCTAGGCTAATGTGCGAAATTATTTTGAACATTGCTTGCTTACAGCTACATACAGGGATTTAAAACAATTTAAAAATAAAGTGCAATCTAGGAAATAAAATTGTTTTCTTTTTAAATGCTTTTTGTGCTTATTGTTTATATGTGTCACGAGAAGGAGGCGAGGAAGCGTTCGGGTTCATATGCAAGCTGTTTAATGAATGACGTAGAGCAAAACAGACAGGTTTAGCATCCTTACCGGCAGACAGGAATGGAGGAGGCAGAGCAAGAGAGTTGTCAGAGTCTGTGCAAGAGTCGATAACAATAAATACAGTCCGTGGGGCAAGACAAATCGTAAATCCGGGGAAAGCAGGGGTCGGCAGTGATAAGTCCAAACAGACAAAGAAACACGGGTGGAAAAACTCACAGGTTTACAGTGCCATGGACCGTGAAGACGTACAAACACATCTAGGTTTTATACAGGTAGAACTAGGTCAGTGGGAGGAGACTAGACATGAGTGGCTATGGCAACATACAAGGGGGGCGGAGATATCAATGGGGAACCGTGACAACAGATAAGATGGGTGGTGACATGAATTCATTGATAATTAGTCCAACGGGTGAAAACAGACATGAAACAGTTTGCTGGAGCTGGAGTGCCATCAGCAGACTGGCATCTCCTGCTGAACATGACAATATGCATGCTGTCATGTATTTATATATAATATAGACTATTATCTACATACATTATAATTTTTTTCTCCAGGATTTTATCTGTTTTCTTTAAACAGATGGTTGAATACACTGTATATCCACAGTTGCTATAAATATATATTGAATACACATACAGTATTCAACACCTACACTGTTATTGGTTGGGCCATAAGACAAGAGAGCTACAATATCACTCTACTGTTTGTGGGGTCTTTTTCAGGTTTTTTTGGCCTGTCTATGGTCCACCAGTAGCTAGAAATGGTGATAGGTGTAAACCAAAACCTGGGGATCCTGCTTCGCCTTTGAGAAAATAAAAGCACAGATGGCCCAATCTGGAATCTTCCCTTTATGTCATCATATGGGGAAGGGTTACCCCTTTCTTTGCTTTGTCCACCCAGACAATTTGGCCCACTCATGAACAAATGAGCTACCATGCAATGCGAGTGAAATATTTTTTTAACAGGCCGACCTGTTAGCAGGATTGTTTCTATGAGGTGAATCACATCTATTGTGTATAGTAAAGACAAACTCACTGTGTGATCTAGTCATGATGAAGATGATTCCAGCTACAACTACTGTAAGTAAATCAGTTGTTCAGCTAGTCACAATAATGCATATACATTTACACACGATTATTCATAAATTGTCAGTTTGTTGTTTTACACACTTGCACACAGACATTATTTCATAAATGACATAGTTGTGAGATGCAATAAAACTGTAGATGCACCCATAACAATAAAAGACAATACTTTTTGACAGAGAAAGCAGCTGTCAAAAAATATTGAGATGTTTTTGTTGCTTGAACTGCAAATTTATATTCTTAAAGAGATCAACAGCAAAAAAATAAAAATAAAAAAAAAACTCCAAAAATGTGTACGACATGGGACCTTTAATATCTAAATTAAAGTAACAAAAACATTACTCAGCTACTAATTAGGTATTTATAATAAATAAATAAAACATACTTATCATGTAATTACAGTTTGCAGTAATGTAACAGGCAGCTACTCTTACACATATGTTACTAGTCAGCTTACACTACAAGTACAATCTTGATTTACTTTTTTTTTTTAATTAGCTTATGCCTGTGTACTTGAATTTATAATTACATTGTAAAAAATCTGCAACACATATGTGACAATCTTTTGGTTACATAAGTACAGTAGCTGTGTAACAGACTCGATCTGTTACAGTTGTGTAACAGTAGCAGTTTATTACAGTTAAATAAATTATGACAAAGAAATCACATCCAAGCTGCTGTATACATTAGAACATTTGTGAGTGTTCTTATGCACTTTGAAGTGTCTGATGCAGTGAAATTAACCCCAGCAATTTCCAATGAAATACACCTGTTCTTACGAGGCACGGAGGAAAACGTTCAAGTTCTAATGCAACAAGCTGGTAGTCAGGTTAACAAAGGTCGATCGCCAGCAGATACAATGGAGAAGACATAGGCAGAAACAGAATCGAAAAACAGAGCAATAGGTCACAAATACCGGTAATCAGAGTCCTTGGGGCGAAGCAGATAGAGAGAGTCCAAATCCAGGC